>JAMPIV010022818.1:0-95413 GCA_024509875.1 Oreohelix idahoensis
GAAAGAGCTAAAGGGGGCGGGTTGCATTGTGGCCCAAAATCAAAAAGATAGTATCAAGGGATGGAACTTTGTCTCGGAGCGCATTATGGTTGTAAAACTAAAAGAAGGAGAAACCATAGTCAACCTGTAATTGTGTATGCGGCCAAATGAGGATGAGAGAGAGTGGTCATGGAGGAATTCTTCGAGCTGCTTTCAAAGGGACAGTGGATGAATGCCTAGATGATTTATCTTAGCAGGAGATTTTAATGACAGAGCAGAGTGGAAATGACCATGATAGATGGGGTGGAGTTATCGGAAGATATGGAGAAGATACTCTCAATGACAATGGAAAAGCGACACCTTAGAATTCTGCAGTGAGCAGGATTTGTTCATTACAAACACAAAGTTCCCCATAAGCGCATACATGCATACACTAGATGTGAACCAACCAAGAATGAGAAGTCAGTGTAGACTTGCATTGTTCGGGAGATGCTCTTTCAGATAGGCCAGTGGGATGCCTCAAGAGTCTGGAGGGGGCCATTTAGATTGGAATGTGATCACTACCTGCTAACAATCTAAACGAAAACTGATCTGAAGAGTTGCTCAGCCTAGGAACTGCCCAAACATCACGCAAGAAACCAAGTAAACGAGCAGGAGAAATGAGCATTAGGACCTACAAGCTGAGAGAGCCAGAAATTAAGGGGAGGTTTAACCCCCAAATGAAAAACACAGAATTATAGGAGTAAGTTAATATCTATACACTGGTCATTTATACAAATTGCAAAATGACTGAAAAATACAAAACATTGAGGTGATATACTAAAAAACTTGCAATCTATGGCGGAAAAACAGTAAAAAAAGGCAAAATTTTAGCTTTTTTTTGGGTATTTTGTTGCCCACAATACAATAAATCAAATAGTGTGAGTCGAACTTGAGTTATGTAAAATGCGTGGGCTGTTTCATTTGCTCATGTATGATAATGATTGTATATTAAAATAATTTTGTTTGGTTTGATATCTGAGTTTTTTTTGGATTTTAACATACCAATAAATCAATGTTGAAATTTTTAGGGGGTATCTTAGCTTATTTTTTGTACAGTTTTGTAGGTTGGTAACATATCTCCTATTATTGTAGTTTATTGTAAATGACGCACTATGTGTTACAGACAGTGTGGCCTAGAATTTACTGCTGTATCACTAATAGTTTTCGATAAAATCATGGGTCAACGTAGCACACATTTGTTGGTGAAAAATGAGGGTTTTGATGGTAAATTTATGAGAAATAAAAGGGAGAGGAATTTACACTTTTACACAAATTTTTTCTCTCTCCCTGTAGTTCCCATTGTCTATGTAGGAAATACATCTCTCTGGTATTTTCTTTATTGAGTGATTCCTGTGTTCTGTGTCATATACTTTGCAGTACTTAATTTTCAGTATAATTTTTTTATGTCAGATAGACTGGTATGCGATTTTCCGGTACAGTGTTTTCGAAATATACTACATCTTTCTCTTGGTAGACATGTTTTGTTACTATGCGGGGGGAGGAAAGCGATTGCTCTTCCCTCAGCTCAGACTCTGTACAATGTAGAGAGGCTTTGACTCTCAATGTTCATTCGATAGAATTAGGATAACCCTTATCTGATATTAACTGACAAGGGTTCACAATTCAGGAGGGAATACTCACATGTATGGGAGGAAAGTTTGTTTAGGAATGTTTGTCCACACATATTTATATTTCTAGTCTGCAAATTTGATACATCCACAAGCAAGATGGACAATGGTGGAAAGATTTATAACGGGACTCTATCTGAATCAACTTTATGTACTTAGCTCACACTAGGAGAAACCAGATTCCTCTGTGATTTTGTATTCTTACATGCAGCTTTATTTGCGTATAATGGTGGAGTACCTAAAATCATACTGGGAATATCCCCAGCCAACGTTATTATTTTTCGAGGACCCATCAAAGGGACACCATGGTTAAATAAAAATTTCAGCTAGTACAATAATTATTTTTACTTCTTGAAATAACTATGTGTGAAAATCTTGTATTTTCTGTTTGCGTATGGGAAAAATGAATTACAGGTTTTACCGAAAATTTAAATATCCATGCATTTGAGATGCAATTTTGACATCTACAAATTTACCATTTCTGTAGATTTTACATATTTATTTAGGTACAATATTTAACTACTTAACTGACTTATAATTCTAAAATATTCTATATAAGATAATTCTATCCACAAAGGTTTTTTGTGAATATAAACATACAGAAAATGTGGGCAAATTGAATGTACTTTCTCAGTGCAATATGTATCTAAAATTTGATATTTTTCAATGACATTCTTCATTTTTGGGGGTTAAACCTCCCCTTAAGACCAGTTAGCAGGGGCTTATTGCTACAGCAGGTTGAGCAAACACGAAAGAATGACCTATGACCTTGGAAACCCTTCTGGAATAAATTCAAGGTTATCATTAAAGACAGCTGCTGCAGAAGCATGCGGTGAATGTGAGACGACTTTGGGAACCAGAGAAACGTGGACACCTTGGGTGGACAGAGGATGTCAAGAGAGAAAATAATAGAGAGAAGAAAAATGGCTTGGAAACTAATACTTTAGGAGCTAAAAAAAAACAACACAACAGGGAACAAATTATGGAAAAATATAGTGAAGATGTGACACTTCAGAACAGAACGCAAAGAACAATGTGCTAGCAGCAAAACAGAAGTCCTGGGAAGAATTTGGAGAAAAGCTAGAAAAAGATGCACAAGAAAACCAGAAATTGTTCTATAAGACCCTAAAGAACATGAGGAAGGAAAAACACTGCCCTCTCAAATTTATAAAGGACAAGCAAGGCAAATTGCTTACTGCCCCGAAGGAAGTAATGGAAAGATGGAAAGAATATTTCTAAGAACTCCTGGTTAGGTGAGTGATGATGAAGCTTCAGAATTGATAACCTCTGAGCACAGAAGAGGAAAACCATATGATGGTGAAGATGACCTTAAAGATGGAAGAACTGTGGGCAGCAATAGAGGAAAAATCAAGATGGGCAAAGCAGTCAGGGGCATGGATGGGTATAACACCAGGAAATGGTTATAGTACATGGTGAGCATCAGGCGGAACCTCGCTATCTACTCTTAAAGAGTCCTACAGGCGGAAGTGCATGGTTGCAACAAGACCATTACCAAAGGATCTGGGTGAGATTTGCCATCATTTACACCCAATTTTCAATAAAAAGGGGTGACATTCGCACATTGTGGGAAACCATAGAGGCATATCCCTTCTCAGTGTCCCTGGAATAGTCTACTCTAGAATCCTAGAGCAGAGACTCCGACGCCTAGCTGAGCCACAATTGGATGAGGTCCAGTGCGGATTCCGAGCAAACCGAAGTACTCAAGACCTAATCTTCACACTCAGACAGCTGAGTGAAAAGGCCCTTGAGTATAAGAGTGAGATCCATCTTTGGTTTTATAGATTGGGAAAAGGTGTTTTGTCAGGGTCCCCTGGAGCCAAACTTTGGGGAGCTGTTTGGGCAAGGAAGAAATATTCCAGCATCTCTGATTCATGCTTTACAGAACAAGCTTCTACAAGTTCTTGCCAGAAATTATGTGAGGACAGCAAACCATAAGTCAGAAGAGTTCAGGACCACCACTGGTGTAAGACAAGGTGATATCCTATCACCTTACCTCTTCATAATCCTTATGGACGATGTCATCAAGGCATGTAAGGAGAGAACAAGAAAGTATTCAGTGGGGTACTGGAAGATAAGTCAGGTCTATATTTCGGAGCTGGCATTTGCTGATGATGTTGCCCTGATTGCTAAATCAGAGGCACATCTCCAATCCAACCTGCAAGTCTGGAAGGAAGAGCTGGAGAAGAGAGGGATGGTCATAAGCAGCTCTAAACAAAATCCATGGTGATATCACGAGAAGAAAGAAAACATCAGATTAAGTTGGGAGAACAGGTCCTGGAGCAGGTCGACCACTTTAAATACCTCGGAGCTATTATAGACCGAAAAGGGAGGCATCAAAGAAGAGTTGGCCATTCGAATAAAAAAAGCAGCAGATTGGGAGACTTTTTCAGGCATAAACCGTTGGGATTCATCAGCAAGAAAGAGGTTGGTAAGAAAACGAAGATGGCTGTATACCGCTCCACCTATGTCCCAGTCTTGACATATGGATGCGAGTCGTGGGCAATGACTACAACCCACAAAAGCCAGATCCAAACCTCAGAAATGAGGTATCTGAGGAAGGTGGTTGAAGTAACAAGAAGAGACATGGTCCGCAACCAGACGATACGTCAAGGCCTAAAATCCCACCCGCTGCAGACCCAAATAGAACAGTCCCAACTAAGATGGTTTGGCCATGTCTGCAGAATGGGAGAAGATCGGCTACCACGACAAGCATGGGAAACAAAGAGCCAGGGATCCAGACCTCCAGGACGACCCAGAGTCCGTGGGAGGACAACATTAGACAATCTTTGAAGGACCGAGGACTAGAATGGAACCAGGCCAGGAAGAAGACAGCTGATAGAATGGTCTGGCGCTCTCTCTTCCAAACCTCTACACCTCACGGTAGAAGGGGTAACGACTAAGTAAGTAAGTATGCACGCAGTAAGTTGTTGTGATTAGCCTAGGGCTTATAAAATGGGATAGCGAGCAACGAAGCAGGCCTATTTTGAAGAGAGCGCCTGAGAGACCAGACGATTTTTGACGCCTAGGTCAATAGGTGTCAATCTGTAGATGCCTTTGAGACGTGAGTTAAGTTTGTTTAGCATTAGTGTTTCTATAGTTGTATTTATATTGAGCGTAGCTATTTTTAATCGTTTAGTTAAATTGATAGATTAATGTGAATGTTTAATTAGCGAGTAATTCCTTTTACAGAAGGCAAATACGGTTGAAGCTATTTCTCGTGAATTTAGATGATATTAACTTGTTAGCTAAATAACAAGATGAAGCCAGTGGTGATGACTTTAGTTTGGTGTTATGTCGAGAGTAATTTTAATTATATCCTTTATTTTTTGTAGGATTTTGTAATTTTTAGTTTGGTATTTCATGGATTATTGATCTATTCGAATGTTTATCGTTTGTGGGCTACTTGCGTGATATGTGATTATGTATTTAGATTTCTGGAGAGTGCGAGGGGCACTGTTTTGTTGAGACAGGTGTTTCTCTGGGTTGCTCCTTGTGGAGCATGGGAAACAACCAATGTGGCTGGTGTCCATCACAAGCGACAAGATGCATTTTTATGGTTGTGTTTCATTGATGAGTTCCCAATCTCCATCAGGAGGTCATATTTCGACATCGCTTGTTGCCCAGGGACTCACTCCAGTCGTCACTATACGACAATGTTCATGAGTGCGTATAGGAACAAGTACTGCATTATGGATCGATTAGTTGCGGACTTGGAAGATAGGTGGTTGTGATTTCTCAATTTTTGAGGAAGTATATTGTTTTCGGCTACAAATAGTTGAAGATATTTAATTTGTGATTAGTCCCGCATTCGTATTATTACTTATTTAATTTATCCGGGTTCATGGTGAAGCGATCGGTTTGTGGAGGAGCCTCGTAAGCGGCTGTCACTATGAGAAGCATTATATATTTCTCTTTCTCCGCCTCCCTGAAGGAGCTTGGGGCTCCTGTGTGTTTGCCTCCGCATGAAGCAATCAGATGCTCTTGCAGTAGTAGGTTGTGGTAGCAAACCTAGTTACTCGGTGAGATTTGCCAGCTCATCGCACAACACCATAATAGTTTCGCTACACGACATGCATGTTAGTGTGTGTGTGTGATAGTTGGTGTGTGCTCTTGCAGTAGTGGGTGTTCTGGTAGCAAACCTATGTTACACGGTGAGATTGCTTGCCTCATGGTGCACAACACCTTACTTGTCGCATGGGATGACACGCATGAGTGTTGTGAGGATAGTTGAGGGTATCAGGTGGGCACCATGTTGGCAAGTATGGTAAGTGTTTTATGTATGCTATGATGTTCACTTAGACAGTGTTTTGTATATTGTTTTTTTTTTTCAGACAGTCTTATGAACAACTGACTGGGTGTTGTTTGTTTGGTGTTTTGCTATGTTCGGTTAGAATTTAAATGTTGATCTGTATAAGCCCTTGTGGTTGCTTTGAATTGCTAATGTCCTTGCTGCTGGAGAGGGTTGCACCAAGCAAACCAATAAATTGCAAACCCATGTCCAACGAAATCCTTAATAAAAATTTATCTTAATAGTGCAAATGTGTCCTTTTTGTCTTTTTGTCTTATTTTCTTAGAGGTGCATGTGACTTGGGGTGTGAGGTGGAGGTAGACACAGCGACCATAAGTTCGACCTCCTCCACACACCTAGCCCCTGCCACTTAAGGCTCGTCATATTTTCTTGACCATTGTCAGGACTAGGGGTGATGTGGCAATCATTGAGACTACTAGGAATATAATGTAAGGTCCATTTTTTCTTGACATTTGACAGACTAGGGGTGATGTGGTAGCATTGAGGCAATTTCTAGGGAATCTAATGTACGGCTCGTATTTCCTAGGGACCATCGACAGAACTAGGGGTGTTGTGGCCAGACATTGAGGTATACTCGATATGGGTATATGAGTAAGGTCATTTTTTCTTGAACATCAAATGACTAAGGGTGATGTTAGCAGCATTGACGCCATTACTAGGAATAGAATATAAGAGCCCATATTTGCTTGATCTTCGACAGACTAGGGGTGATGTTTTGGCCGGCATTGAGGCATTTAATAGGAATATATAATGTTAAGGCCCTTATTTTTTTGTGAACCAGCGGGGACAGATAGGTGGTGGTAATGTGGACAGGCTATTGAGGCATACTATGGAATATGATGTACGGGCCAAATATTTTTCTTGTCCTTCAAACAGGACGTTGGGGTGATGTGCCCTGGCATCATGGCCAGCTGTCTTTACCATACCAGAGTTGCTTTTTGTACCCAAGTTTCATGAGTGTTGGGTTCGACCTCTGAGCCATTTGTGGTCTAAAAAATCTCATCTCTAACTGGGGGATTGAAGTGAACCATGGGGACCACTGAGCTTAGAAATGGCCGGTGCAACCACACCACTGCACTTCCTCAACGAGAAAATAATATGCATGTTAGCCTTAGATATAAAATTATTATTTCAGTAGTGCTGCTTTGTGGTATACAATATTAAATTATGCAGTTGCATAGATCACACACTAAAAATATTATTTTCAGTAGCTGCTTGTGGTATACATACAAAATATGCAGCAGAGTAGGCCTAGATATAAATTTTTATTACCGTAGCTTTGCTTGTGGTATAAATGCATAAATATGCAGTAGGCCCTAGATAATATAATTATTTACTTTCAGTTAGCTGCTTGTGGTTATTACATATCTAAAAAATAGGCCAAGTAGGCATTGATATAAAAAATTTAAAAAAAAAAAAAAATAATTTATTATTTCCAGTAGCTGCTTGTGGTATATAAATACAAAAATATGCAGTAAGCCTAGATTTAAAATTTTTATTTCAGTAGCTGCTTGTGGTATACATACCAAAACAATAAAAAAAAAAAAAAATACGCTGTAGCCTAGATATATAAAATATTATTTCTGTAGCTGCTTGTGGTTATACATTACAAATAATATGCAAGTAGCCTAGATATAAAAATATTATTTCAGTAGCTGCTTGTTGGTTATACATTACAAATATAAGCTGTATTGCCTAGATTATAACAATATTATTTCCAGTAGGGGCTTTGTGGTTTTTCATACAAAAAGATGCCGTAGCAGTAGCGAGTTAATAAAAATATTATTTCAGGAAGCGCTTGTGTTATACAATACAAAATATGCAGTTAGCCTAGATTTAAAATATTTTCTATTTCAGTAGCTGCGTGTGGTATACATACAAATTATGCAAGTAGCCCTAGATTATAAAACATAATTATTTCAGAAGATGACTGCTTGTGGTAGTTATTCATTACATAATAATATTGCCATGTAGGCCGAGGTTATAATAATATTATTTCAGTAGCTGCTTGTAATATACATACTAAAACTATAATGCCCAGTAGCATAGTTATAAAATATTATTTCAAGTGAGCCTGACTTGTGGTATACATACAAAAAATTATGCTGTAAACTAGATATAAAATATTATTTCAGTTGCTGCTGGTTGTATACATAAAAAAACAAATAGGCAGTTAGCCATAGATATTAAAATATTATTTCTAGTAGCTGCTTGTGGTATACATGAAACCAATATGCAGTAGCCTAGATATAAATTTTTATTTCACAGTAGCTGCTTGTGGTTATACATAAAACAATATTGCAGTTAGCATAGATATAAAATATTATTTCTGTAGCTGGCGTGTGGTATTCATATATCAATATAGGAAATTGAATGAAAAATGTTGTGAAAATGCTCTTTTAAATCATTTTTATTTGGTTTGTGAAAACTGTGGTCTGTTAATCCGTGTGATTGTGCAGATGTGATAAATATATAATATTAAGAAAAAAATAAATATAAAATACTGTGTGTCCTTCACGCTTAATATTCTAGTTTTTATCTATGGCTGTAATATGTTTAGATTTTCAATTACAAATTTTAGTTTGAAACAATTTTGGACATATTTCGTATCATTATCCAACATACACATAAATAATTTTTTTTAAGTGAACCACATATTTTTTCATACAAAAAACGGGCTTCTAAAATTGGGTGCTTGCTTTTTGCATTTTTTCCTAAATGTTGGTTTACAAAACACAGCGGGGTTGGTTTTAATAATATAGTGGACCTACATTGCATCAGTAGTTGCATGTTTCTATTAATGAAAAATATGGGAGGTACAGAGGCTAATTAAAACTTAATAAAATGTTATTTTAACTATGATGTTATGTGAAAAAAGTGTCTGCTGTCTTGTGAAGTGTAGACCTGTTAGAAAGATAATAGTTTAAAATAAGTTTAGGTTTCATTTCCTATCCAAGGCTGTTTTGTAGGTTTTAATCAGGCCCTTTAATATGGGATGCATTTTTTTCAGACAGGTACACCAAAATACAATTAGTTTCAGTAGGTACATGTGTTTTTACTTAAACTTGTGGGAAATTGGACTGGTGTATTCTTTTGAAATGCTTTCAAATAATCTAATTGATATGAATTAGGTATGTATTATTGTCTTGTGAAGTGTAAACTTGTTAAAAAAAAGTGTTTTAAAAATATTATTAAAAAATAAAATAAAATTGTTTACTTAATTGGATATTTCAGCATCCAATTAATTGTATCGTCAATAAATTGGTATGGAATAATCAGTGCACATTTTGTATGAAAACACATCTAGAAACTTTTTATCATAATCACTTTCACAGGATGTAATTATTATAAATTTTTTTTCTCAATATCACATTGTGTTTTGTAAAAACAACCTCTCTAAATACGTGCTAATTTTTCTGGCTTAAGGGTTATGTTGTTCGTAAAAAAAAACTTGCCAGTAGTGATGGTCGTTGATGACATTATGTTGATGGTTGGTTATCGCATGGTCTGGTTTTCTTGTGTAAGTGTGCAGGGATGTCGTTCAGTCAAATACATTGTTCATACAAAAAATAACTGGGCAATCCCATTGAACGTCAGTAGTAAAAGGTAAACTCACGACGTATAAAGTCAATGATTTCTTGAAACATGACGTGTGACGTTTTTTCTTTCATTATTTATTGTGGTCCGGCCACATGTGTACAATATGGTTACAGCGAATTATTGTAGGACACATTCAAACCTGTCTTTATCACAGCCTGCAACTATTCAAATACAGCAATTGACTGGTTGAGACAAGCAATTACCATGATGAGTCAGATGCATGTTTTATTTCATTAGTGCTGTATAAATGTTTAGTCAGGTGGAATAAACTCCTAATCCTCTGTCTATATAACAGCCAGGAGATAACCTGATGTATGAGATCCGTTCACTCTCCTTAATTCTGATTTCAAGCAAGGACAGGACACGTGTCTGCCGTAGTATTAAATAATGTCCTTCAAAAATATCCCTCTAGTTAACATATGTTTTTTCATCACCTTGTACAGGTAAACCCCAAGTAGCAAGTAATAGTACCTTGGGAACCTGCATTCAAACGATGCTAGCACAATTACAGGCGACATGTGAGCTAGGTAAACATCTCGTGACGGGTACGGACCTTTTCGAGACAGGTATGTGCCAGAATCAGAAATCGTTAACGACCAAAAAATCGATAGAGTTAATGAAAATGTTAATTTACCTTTGCCTTACGGAATAATACTCTGAAATATCACGCGCTCCCGGCATGTGCAATATACAATAGAGGTATGTATCCCGATTAAACGAAAATATCCATAAGAGGGACTACAAATCCCTGGACTGGAAACAAAAAATATCGGAGATCCCCTCTTCAAACGTGGCATTCTACTTTCGCTCATTCCATAATAGCGCTCACCTCCACTAGTATGGTGGGGCGGAGGAGGAAACCGATCGACCAAAAATGCATGGACAAAGTCATGCGCAGCTACCAGGTGGCCGAAAATAAATTGACCACATGCTCAAAAATTCAAACTTGCATTTAACCAACGCGGAGATGACAAAAGGGAGCTTACACGAGAAAAAGCTAAACTATATAAATTTCAAGCAGTTTGTTTTCCCTTGCGGTTATACAAAATAGATATAGTAATTAAATGGATTGTTGCGTGAATGTATCACGCAAACAAGTAAGGTAATAGTATTTATTTAGGCTATATGGCTTTGGTTATACTTAAAAATGGTGGTGAAATTGACCGACTAGATCTTTTGAAGTGCTTTGTTAAATCATTATTTGATTGTAATAGTTTGTATTTTGAGTGTCTGGCTACATCTTGTGATGTGTACACCTCATTTAAAAAATGTGTTTAACAAATTAATTTAAATTGTATTCTGAAAATGATACTCATATTATTTCAAATTCCTATTAATGCTATGGCTAATATAATGTTAAGTATATCTGTGCTCATTTAAGTGTAAAAAATATCTAGTAACTTTTTATCATTTATTCAACTTCATAGATGTTAATTTTTATGATTGTTTTTCTCATAAACCACATATGTTTGTACAAAAACAATCAATCAAAATGTGTTGCATTTGTTCTCTTCATGGTTATTACTTTAAAAAACAGGCAGTAGTTACTCATATGATTTAACTAGGTGAGTTATTTTTATATAATATATGTGGGGGATAAACTGACTGAAGAATCCTTGTGAAATGCATGCTATGCATTATTATTTGATGTAGAAATAAAAGTGTTAGACATGATCAAAAAATAAAAGAAAAAATAGATAAATAATACTGTGTGTACTTACATAATTTCAGCGTTCCAGTTCTAATCCATAGCAGAAAAAAATTCTCATCAGAATATCAGTGCACATCCATTTTGAAGCACATAATCACATTTTATTACCACTAATCACTTCAAATATATAATTTTATATGTATTTTCTCCTTCATCACACATTTGTTCTGTAGTTAAATAACCAAAATAACCAAACATGAAACAATCTGTGGTCTAATATTATTTACACTGACAAAATTTCTATTTTACATTTTCCCAGAAGGAATTTGACCGATATTCGCTATGATATATGTGTAGTCATAAAAACATTGTGGGTGGTGTAGGATGTGGCTGGGTTTGGGACATCTAGAGTGTTGCATGATTCTTTTGGCTGCCACTTCTGTTGGGTTTATGTGTAGAGGGTTGTATGAAAGAGATAGTGCTATTGTTCTGGCACAGCGCTGACCAAGGTTGACGTCTGCAATGTTGGGTTTACTTTTAGTGGCCCTCAGCGTTGTGTAATTATAATGGCGCGAATGTCGTGAGTTCTTTTTGGTTTGTTTTCAAATCTTAATGTCCACCCACACAACAGTAACGTTTAGGTCAGGAAATAGACCAATGTGAATAATGCGAATTAAGTTTTCAATCTATTACCCAGTATATTAATTTAACAGCCAGAAACATTGACATCAAGGACAGCAAATAACAAGTTAGATCAGCAGGTATAATCCCATGGCAAATAAGTTGCAGAAAACAGCTAAATCATCAATAAATTGTGAAGAGTACATATAATCCATCAGAATTGTAACATGAACAGCAACTCTTCATACATGGGTTGAGGAGAGTAATATAATCCATCAGAAAATTGGTTGATTAACAGCAATTCATTTTAAATGGATTTGTAATTTAGCCAGGATAATCCTTGGCATTAATATATATTGAAATCCTCTTCCCTTCAAAAAAACACTCTGGACACACCAGCGAGACTATCAAACTGTCTTGAAGCTCTGCCAGATACCTAATGACCGAGATTATTGTTTCTCAATACAACTCAGTACATCTTCACTCAAGCGCGAACTAACAGCTTGAGATGTGAGCTCAGCTCACCCCTATCTCTCCTGCAACTACTCAGAACATTTGAACACTTTCTTTATGTTTAAAAAAAAACTAACACATACTCAGTTGAGCTATGATCAAGCACCGAAATAAAAAAAATCCTCTCATAACTTTAAATGTGCTTACTAGTGTGTCTATAAAAAATTAACCCGTACATAAAAATCCCAAACACTTAACACCCACTCAAAAACATGACTTAACACAGTGCAATAATAGTGTGAGTGCTGATGACAAGCAGGTGTGCTGCAGTGGACACAGTTCCTATCTCTTTTTGCATAACATACAAGAATGCCTTGTGTCTTACTGATACTCTGAAGTTGAGGCAGCTTGAGATCTAACAGTATTAGTAGCACTGCATTTTCTTGGACACTAAGTGGACTCAAAACAGCAGAAGCTTCAGTTGGTGAAGGAGATTTCTTTGAACTGCAGCAGTGATTGCTTTTCACCTCGATGACTTACTTACTTACTTACTTAGTCGTTCCCCTTCTACCGTGAGGTGTAGAGGTTTGGAAGAGAGAGCGCCAGACCATTCTATCAGCTGTCTTCTTCCTGGCCTGGTTCCATTCTAGTCCTCGGTCCTTCAAAGATTGTCTAATGTTGTCCTCCCAGCGGACTCTGGGTCATCCTCGGGGTCTGGATCCTTGGCTCTTTGTTTCCCATGCTTGTCGTGGTAGCCGATCTTCTCCCATTCTGCAGACATGGCCAAACCATCTTAGTTGGGACTGTTCTACTGGGTCTGCAGGGGGTGGGATTTTAGGCCTTGACGTATCGTCTGGTTGCGGACCATGTCTCTTCTTGTTACTTCAACCACCTTCCTCAGATACCTCATTTCTGAGGTTTGGATCTGGCTTTTATGGGTGTAGTCATTGCCCATGACTCGCATCCATATGTCAAGACTGGGACATAGGTGGAGCGGTATACAGCCATCTTTGTTTTCTTACCAACCTCTCTCTTGCTGAGGAATCCTCGATTTATGGCCTGAAAAAGTCTCCCAGCTGCTGCTTTTCGAGTGGCCAACTCTTCTTTGATGCCTCCCTTTCTGTTCTATAATAGCTCCGAGGTATTTAAAGTGGTCGACCTGCTCCTGGACCTGTTCTCCCAGCTTAATCTGATGTCTTCTTTCTTCTCGTGATATCACCATGGATTTTGTTTTAGAGCTGCTTATGACCATCCCTCTCTTCTCCAGCTCTTCCTTCCAGACTTGCAGGTTGGATTGGAGATGAAAACAGTATAAAACTGAAGCATTCACCCGCACTTTTTCAAGTAGCCAGAACATTTTTCTCCACCATTTAATGCATTTTCTGTTATGCACTTGATAATCAACTTTTTGATCCATGGTCTTCCCCTTGCACGTTTACCTTCAACTCTCCCTTCTGTTATGGTCTTCTGCAAGGTGTTATGCCTTTTTATGTGGCCAAAGTATTTTAGCTGCCGAACTTTGACCTCTCTCATTAGTTCTCTTTTCATACCTAGATTTTCTAGGACCTCCTTATTTGTTTTCATCTCTTTCCATGAGATACGCCCCATTCTTCTATATATCCACATTTCAAGAGCCTCAATTCTTTCTTCCAAATGCTTATTCATCGTCATGTTTCTGCACCATACAGAAATGCAGAATATATATAACACTTTATGATTCTCAGTTTTAATTTATGAGATAACTGTTTGGATGTCAGTATATGTTTCATGTTGTTGAATGTAGCTTTGGCCATTCCTATTCTCTTCTTGATTTCTGTTTCACATCTGCCATCTTCTGTTATTATATGACCAAGATATACGTAGCTCTTGACTTGTTCCAGGATTTTCCCATTTACGCTTATCTTTAATGTGGGTTTATCGTCTGTTTTGCTAATTATCATAGTTTTAGTTTTCTCAATATTAATGTCGAGTCCATATTCATGACTTATACTGTTCACTTGCTTCACTAGTTCTTGTAACTCCTGTTCGCTTTCAGCTAACAACACGGTATCATCTGCATATCTAAGGTTGTTTATTGATCTTCCACTGATGTTCAGTCCTGGTATTTCCTGTATCTGTTTGAAATTTTTTTCGGTGTATAAATTAAATAGGCAGGGGGACAGCACACAACCTTGTCTGACACCTCTTTTTATGTCTATGTATGGTGAATAATTCCTTCCCGATCTTACTGTGGCAGTTTGCTCCCAATAAAGGTTACTGAGTATTCTTATATCTTTTCCATCAATACCTATGTCTTTGAGGCATTCAATTATTTTCTCATGATGGATTCTGTCAAAAGCCTTCTTATAGTCAATGAAGCACATATACATACTTTTTTGGACCTCTGTATATTTTTCTGCTAATCTTCTTAGGCAAAATATTGCCTCTCTTGTTCCACTGTTCCGTCTAAAACCAAACTGTTCTTCTTGGATTTCGCTGTCTACTTTACTTTTTATTCTTTCCTGTATGATTTTGAGCAGTATCTTAATTGCATGACTCATCAGGCTGATTGTTCTGAAGTTTGAACATTCTGTTGCATTTGGTTTTTTGGGCAATGTTATAAAAACTGATGTCTTCATGTCGTGTGGTAAATATCCTGTATTGTATATATCATTGCATATTTCTGTGATTGTATCTATACCAAAGCTCTCCAGAGCTTCTATCATTTCAATGTTTATGTTATCCATGCCTGCTGATCTTCCTTTTTGTATCATATGAATGGCATTCTCTACTTCTGATCTGAGAATGTGTGGGCCTTCATTAGAATCTGGTGATGGTTTTTTACCTCTGTTGTCCTCGAATAGTTCTTTTACGTATTCTGCCCATCTGTTTGATATGTCTTTCTCATCAAGTAATATTACACCATTTTTGTTCTTGATACAGCTTCCTCCTTGTGCAAACCGCGACCGATTTGATAATTTCTTTATTTCTTCATGCATATCTCTTGTCATGTGCTTCGCTTCCAAGTCTTCTATTTCCTTACATTTTGTTTCTATCCACCGTTCTTTTGCTTTCTCTACACATAGTACGTATGTCATTGTCTATTGTTTTCTATTCACGAGTATTTTATGCTTTCTTTCTTTCTGCCATTTTCTTCAAGACGGCATCTGTCATCCAAATTTGATTTTTCTTACTGTACATGGCGGTTTCAGTATGAAGTTTCCCCATCCCCTATCACATGGTCTCTTATTTTTAGGTTGGTTCTGCACTTTTCGGGAGTTTGCTGTATCAACGTTTAAGTCATCGTTCTCTTTATGTGAGATTTGCTTGGTTTTACTTGGAATTATACTCTTAGATTGTTAGCTGCCTGTTATATGTATTACCCTTTTTCATGCTATAAATTCTGAGTGTTGGAACTAATTTGTACATGTGTTATCACAACCATCTAGTCTCCCCAAGGTGCATAGGCCTGGCAACTAATACATAGTTAAGGTCCTGCGGTCACTGTGCCATCATAGCATGATAGGTCATTCCATGTTTTCTCTAATCATTTTCATTTCTGTATCCTGCTCTGTTCTCCATGTGTTTGTCTGGCATACCTATTGATATAATCTTAGCCTGCGGATTACAAGAAACAATGGACCTGGGCCTGGTTATGCTTATCATCAGGTTTCCTCAATGTTGTGTCTATATCCTCTTCAGCATCTTCTTCTCAACTCTTGTTCCACGGGCACTTGTCTGGTTCTTGTCATCAATTCCACATTTGTGACTTTGTTATACCATTTCAGTCTTTCTATTCTATGCAAGCACCCGTATATAAAAGTCTGTAGCTTTTTGGTTGTTGTTTTTGTTGTTCTCCATGTCTCAGAGCCATACAATAAGGACTGACTTGACATTTTAGCCATTTACATTGTAATATTATAACAGCATGATGTATTCCCAGCTCATATTCGATTACTGGGACATGACTAGCTAATGAATATAGGAGAAAAAATAGTCTCTGCTCCAAGAGCATAGCAGTCTTGTTTGTCAAAGTGGTCAGACCTCACCAGCACTTTTGTATGATAAGCTCAACATGGTACTTGTAAGATGGCCTCATATTTTTTCTACAATTATTAAAATGATTCTGTAATTAAGGGAAAGATGACATTAATCAGCAAAATTGTCACCATTGTTTTTTTAAAGGTTTAAAGACAAAATAAACATGCTACAATTGTTGTAAATTTTATTCTCGTGTGAGAACACACCACCTACATTACATTTATTCCTGTGAAACACACCCTCTATTTTCCATTTATTCCTATGAGAACACACCCCTACTTTACATTTATTCCTGTGAGAACACACCCTCTACATTTATTCCTTTGAGAACACACCCCTACATTTATTCCTGTGAGAACACATGCCCTACTTTTATTCCTGTGAGAGCAAACCCCGTACTTTACATTTTTTCCATTAAGAATACACCCCGTCCATTTATTCCTGTGAGAACACACCCCCTACTTTACATTTATTCCTGTAAGAACACACCCCTACATTTATTCCTGTGAGAACACACCCCTTACATTTATTCCTGTGAGAACACTAGTTCTCAATTAAGTGAGGTCCTCATTAGTGGCTTTCTCTAACATAAAATTAGGACCACACTGTACACTCACAAGGGGATAAAAGGTAAGGAATGTGAAGAGATCTATTGCTGACAAAATAAAAGAAAGTTGCTGAAATTGGAAAATTTATATCAAATTACCTTCATTTATTTCATTATTCTGTGATAGACTTTACTAAAAATGTAGAAATTTCTGACAAAATTTGTAAATTTGTCTGTATATCTGATGTCAAGAACCGTACTTAAAAAAAAAAAAAAAAATGTTTGCAAAAATCCCAGATGTTTATATTATATGATTCTAGCTATCAAATGAAACAAGTTACATTTTCCAAAAACATGATGCTTACACACATTTAGTGTAACATTTGAAAATCTCTGAATCATTCAAATAAATCAGTATGGCACAAACTGCCTAAAATGCCATCACAGACATACTATCATCAAACATGTATACACATCTTTTTAATCTGCTAAAACCTTCCTATGCAAGCTGCTTATTGTCATAGCTGATGTTTGTTACCAGTACATGTTGTTTATAATTCTCTGGTCCTTACCATTGATGTTGATGCTTTTCTAGCATATATTTTATAATTTTCTCATGTTTTACTGTCTCAAATGCCTTAGTGTAGTGTATAAAAGCACAATATAGTCTAGATTATAGGTAGAAGATACTATTTTTAAAAACAATCGTATACATATTTGGCATGCACCTTGACACGCTCTGAATCATTCAGAGAAAATCTTATAGCAAAGACTGTAGAATGTGACATTGGACATACTACCATTTAACGTACTCTGTTCCTTATATTTTCAGGTTGTTATGTTTTTTACCATTATTTAAAAACAAAAAAAATTGAGTGAAATTTCTTGTAATATTAATATCTCAAATAACTAGCATGTAACAAATTGTCTAAGATTTTGTTACCTTTAATTCGTTTTTCATTTCAGATTACAAAAAAAAAAAAATATGGAATGGAAGATCCCGTCCCTGGATCAAAAAATAAAACAGGACGTCATGTACACATTTTAAAGTGAATATTATTCTTTTTAATTCGTAGATAACAAACATTGTTATACAGCCAAAAGTGAGTTGAAACTGAGTAAATCTGTTAAAATAGTTGTCCATTTACATATTTTTTTTACTTATTGCAAGGTTTTCTTTGTGTTTTTTTTCTGTAACAGTGTAGTATATGTATCTGTAAACATAAACATCTTCATCAGGACGAAGGGGCATATAACAGTTGAGAATAGAAAGTTATTTAAATCCATAAACATGTAATATGTATCATGTAGTTGTCTAATCTGGGCAATGATTAAAACTGAAGTGGTTTTGTTTCAAACTTGAATATGTTCAATATTTTGTTTTTAGGGACCACACAGTGTAGATAGTTGTCAAACTGGGCAATGTTTAAGACTGAAGTGGGTTTGTTTCAAACTTGAATATGTTCAATTATTTTGTTTTTCAGCGACACACTGGGACAGATAGAAAGTTGAAGGTGAGGAAGATGGTCATGTTTCCTGCAGGCGAGAGAGAGTATGAGGAAATATATATAATATAAAATAAAAAAAAAAAGCAGTTCCACATCTGTATATCCTGCTGGAGACAATTTACTCAGTAATGCTTTTACAACTTTTTAACATAAATGTAACCACAGTGCTCAATAATGTTACCACCTCTTTCAACAAATATGTAACATAATAAGGTGTTAGTTTATACACCTCCACCACAAAGCATCATATTGTGTTTGTGTATGTACCTATATGGCACACTTGTGTGTGTGGTTTTTTTTTTTTCAATTTTTTGTTTGTTAGGCTACCTTTATTCCAGACAGAAAATCCCTTGACAGCAAATTTTACATGTTTAGGGCAGTGGCATACCAAGGATTCTTAGCACCAGGGGCGAGCAAGGAGATAATGCCATACCTGGTAACCAACAGAAAAATTCATGTTTCATTTTGTAGACAAATCAAAGAGACAGTCTAAAGGACTATATCAAGGCACATGTCGTGACTTTTAAATAGTCTATTAAGAAACACACAGATGTAATTTAAGATTTAGGGTTAAAACACAAAAAAAAGACATAATGTATGATTACTTGGGTGTAAAGGTATATAGAGCAGATGTATGGTATCAGATCCATCATCTTCTGTTGCTTCATCGTTTGTCTAATGCGTTGTGACTGGCATAAACGGTGCATCATACTGCATGTACTGTGTATTGATGTTTATTTGGAAATCAATCTCAACGGTTTGGAACATGTCGTAGATTGACTGCTCATAAGGTACCTGCTAAACCTTCTATTAACAGATGTAATGGGTGTATAGTATGACCAGGCAAGTTTTTGTACTATCATTACAATCAACCTTACATGTAGCAATCAGACTCTTATTAGAAAATTTTGCGTCACCTTGATGATTTCATCTGCATTTTTAAGATCAGCTTCATTCTGATCCTGTTTGCACGACTTGTTCCAAGAATTGGCTGTATTGTACTCTAGAACCTCTGGCATAAGAGTGCTGGCGAGGGAAGTTGTACTTGCCTCGAAATGATTTTACTTTTGGAGGTTGTGATGACTTATTAGAGGTCACAGATTAGCACCGCTGGCGATGTCATACAAGTAGGTTTGTCATAACGACTGTTAGGACAACTCATTTTTGTGCAACACCACATCTAGCAAACCCATCAACCCTTTTTCTTAACTTATAAAAATTTCTTTCACTTTGCCTATCTTATTTTCTTCTTCGAGTAATACAATTTTTACTTTTCTCGATCAACAGTCATTTCTTCTACTCTCCTCTTCTCAGCAAATTGCAATTCTTCTGATCTCTAGCCACTTTTGTCATATCAATCTTTAATCTCAAACAAGAAACCTCAGTTGTCAGTTCTATGAATCTGAGCAACTTGTGCATGACATTCCCTCTTTAAAGCTGTGTAAGCTTTTCAAGTTCACTCCTGACCTTGCTTTTCTTTGTCAAGCAATTGTTTTTATGAGCTTAGCCTTATCCTTTTTCTGGCGAATACTAAGATCATAAAGTGCCATATTATCTAGTTCAAGTAGATGCCTTGGGAATTAGCAAGCTCCAATTCAAGTCTTGTTAGTTCTGGACCATCAGGATTGGTCTGTAACTTCAGTAATATGACCTCTTCATGAAGCAAATTCGTTGCCTTTATTTCTCCTCCCTCTTTTCTTGTTCCCACTCTGTCCTCTTCTTCTTCAATATGTAAAGTCGCCATTTTCTCTTCATGTGCAAATTTTTTTCCTTCTAATTCTTTTTCATGTGCAAGTTTTTCTCCTTCTTCAGCTGATGTTGCAACTTTTTCTCCTCTAATTTGCTGTTCTGCAATCCTTTTTTGTTTTCTCCGGCCGCAAGTAGCTCTGCTTTTTCTGAGCTCTTGCTCTTCATTACCGTGCATCTCTTTGTCTCTTATCCTCCAGGGCTGTTCTTGATTTTCTTTTTGGAATTGAATTCCGCGTTTGGCAAAATCCATTAATTCCTTTGCCTTGTAACCATACTCCTTGCCCATAGTAATGTAATTCCTGATACTCCATTATTTAACATCTTCAGTATCTTACTATCAATATTATATATTATGTAATAAATGTTCTCACGTTGTCCCTCTTCTTCAAATTCACTAGCTTTGTGCGTTGCAATTATTATCAATGAAATAGATTCTTTAATTATTGCTAATCAATACCAACAATAGTATAGTTTGACAGTCCAACAGTAGTAAGATTAATAAGCGGAAAGAGAAAGAGAGGAGAAGAAAAAAATTATAACTAATAATGTACAAGAACAGAATTGATGGAAACTAAACAAGAAGGACAGTACAAGTGGGAACAAGACAATGTAATAACAGCAGCAAATATACGATAACAAGAATGCAATGGGAAACAAGAGAAACATACAAACTAGAACAGGACTTACTGCTAAATAATAAAGGAGAGGACATGTAAACAATATATATACATGTAAACATGTTGATTAGATGGTTTGACTAGCATTTCGAAAACAATGGTTGCCAAATATAGAGGAGAAGAAAACCAAAACCACACAAAAACAAGAACTGAACTACTAGAAGGTCGCTGCAGCACACCTAAACAAATTAGGTCACACTAAACAGGCAGTGAACCAAACGTCGGTGAGAAAACTCTAGCCAGAAATTTCACTGCTTGAGAAATGTAAGCAAAACTATAGAAACATCCTGCTACGCGGTCAGCTTTTTACAATGACATGTGTTGCTAACAACAGATTTGTACAAAGACATAGAAACGAACAAAACGGAATAACACAGATATCAAAAAGGCTCACACCATGGCAAAGGTATCAAGAGTGTAATAACAGGCCGCTTATCGCAATATGACCAAGATGCAAGTCCGGATAAAAGGTGTCAACACTGGAACAACACTGTCCCCTACAATACAAGTGAAGCACGTATGAAATGTAAACAAATACACAGCCGCTGTCAGATGGGCATCGCCGTGAACTGTGTAGATCTTGAAACGTTGTGTTTGACTTGGCACAAAATAACTTGACATCGCCATGGCAGGACTTGAAAACTTGAAAGAATCTTACAAACGTGATGTAGACTGGAACCACCAAAATAAACTTGGAAAACAGTTGGCTTGAAATTGTAATCTTGGACGTTACAGGAACAAAGAGATTGAAACTGGAAAATTGGACATGCGCAGTGGCAGCGTTCGTTATCCAACTGGACCCGTTGATAATGACTGGGTTTACGAAGAGGTGGTGTGTTTACAATAACACGCAGAACAGGAATGATGATCGGATTATACAGATTATATGGGGCTGTAGATTTGCAAAGTACGAAGTATACGTGCTTACGTGAATTTGAAAATCCATGTTCTGAATAAAGTATCGATCCAACAACCATACTAGGTTCACCATAATTATAGGGTGTTACGGTGGGATAAATTAGGCGGATCATGCATCGGTAAGCGAAGATGGACTTGCAGGTGTAATCATCAGGGAACTTTATGGTCTGTTACACATAACAGAAAGCCGGGAGGGTGAACAGGTCCACGGGGGGGGGGGGAAAACATGGTTTTTACATTTTAATCGAATCAAGCAAGTATCACCATATCGTATCATCAACACATCAAAAGTACATAGAATGGAATGGATATTATGCGTATGTTAGATGATCCCTCGTCCGTCATATATGCTTTCTATCGTTCAGGCATCTTTAAGTAGGCAAAATATATTTAATAACACACTCCCCTCCCCCTCATCCTCTCCAAACTTCATCTCACTCTCAATTTGGCGTTGTACTACAGACGGTTCGGGAATTCTACGAAAACCCAAAGTAATTGCAGGCAGGATGCAATCTTGAAAAACACACTGTTAGTTGCCTCATATCTTCAAAGTTATGGATTGTAGTATATCAATGGTTTGCTTTCTAGTTAAGTGTCGCTATGTAAAACCCTATTGACATATATACGTGGCAGCATTGAAATCATATAATGCCACATTGTAAAAAATATTATATATCACTCTCCTTGTTCCTGGAGCTCGAAAAATTACATTCTCCTCTCGGGTGCAAAACACAATGATGGAAGGCCAATTATTTTAACACACTAAACCCCCATGACATGCGACAAAAGACGTCATAGTTTGACATCGCTCTCCACGGATGTGAATGTTTCGCTCACCGCGGGGGAACGCTTTGTGCAAACAGTAGTTTTACTACAGGCGAACATAATTCCTCACATAAAAATGGAAATGTGCTAGCGTGTAGTAACATGCCACACTATTTTATCAGCATCCCAAATCTATCCTTAACACTGGGTATAGACTGAATGTCAAAATCAAAATGGATGGAGCAAGACTGAGAAGTGAACAAGCTTTGGGTTTCTGTGATTAGTCGTTTCAAAGTTGCAACCGATATTCTGATCTGTTTAGATTACGAATGGCGCTCCGAGCAGATATCGCTCCAGTTTTTGTATTGCCTAAATGACCGCAAGTATTCTTTCTTGATCACTGAATATTTCTGTTCAGTCTTTGACAGTTTCTGGGAAATATATAAGGTAGGATGAAAGAATTCCATTTACTCTTGCAGAAGGGAGGCTCCCAATCCATAGATTACTAGCATCTGTTCGATAGAATATATACTTTTGTAATATCAGGCAACCTCAAAATAAGAGTGTGAAGAAAAAATATGTAAAATTTTACCTTAAGCTTATCTGGAATTATTGACCAGTTTACTTTATTGGCATTCCCTTGCGTAATAGGGATGTCAGTACAGCCATGATATTGTTAAAGTTAGGAATGAATCGACTGTAGTATTGAAACTCCAAAACCCAGAAGACTAGCGAACTTGTTTCTTTGTAGAAGGGATTGATAAGTTAAGTATATTGGAACCATTTTGAAAGTATAGTCTAAGGGACAACCAGAACCAACACTCAGTATGACCAAGAAAAGTAAGTTCCTTAAATGCAATTCTGGACTTTAGTAGCCTTGCAGTAAGGATTTTATGTTACGGAAAGAGAAAGAGTATCCAATAACAGAACGAAGTCCTACGAAATGGTCTTCTAAAGATGGAACTAAACCAAACAGATATCTTCAATGTAAGTGATGATATCAAATCTTTGAGGCCAAAAATGTCATGCATTCATTTCAAATGTAGGTGGAAGGTGCATCATGAGACTGAAAATGCATGGGACATTCCACTTGGTATTAACCCACTTGGAGTCGATAAGCAGAGTAAGCAGTTTAGCTGGTTCGGTTAATGGAATCAGCCAAGAACCTTTAGGGAACAGATCTATTTTAGAGAATAGATTTAGCATTGGATTAGACAGAGATAGTAAATCGTCAAAAGCAGTGATGTGGTTCTGCAGCTGAAATGGTGTTTATGCCATTTTTAGTTTTGCGATTCATCTATGCATAACCTAATATTAATATCCTTTTTTCAAGACAATAACTAATGTGAAAGAATATGGAGAGAACCACTGTTTTCAAAAAATTCCCAAACTCACTTCTGATCTAGCTTGAGTGCTGTTTTGATGTGAATAATGAATTGGTAACAGGATATGGATGTAAGCGGATAGGAATATCATCACGTAAAAAATCAAGAAGAATTTTACAACAGAAAATAGCTCTAAGACAAAACTAGTAATAATGTGGCGATATCTAGCGAAATCTGGGAAGTGAAAAAAAATGAAATTAATATTCAATCCAACAGTAACTAACATAATACCAAGTAACCATGACTAACAGCAGGAAAGATGTAACAGATATGGGAAGGACCCCTGGCAACAAGTAAAAAATAAATGGAACGAGACATGTGAAGAAGTACTGATAAGAAGAGAACCTCAGCACAAAGCATGTATAATCAAAACAGAAACAATTTAGTAAAATAAGAAGTCAGGAAAAAACAAGAAAGCAGACTTCAACAGATGCAACACCAGAAGCTCCCCAAATCCAAAGCTCATGAAGTGTACATAGAAGCTAACAAAGAAGTAAGAAGAGAAACATCAGAAAGAGATAAGATGAAATATATTGATTATTTGCCAGGGAAGCAGAGGAAGCTGCAGCAAAAGGGTGAACTATGAGGGACCTGTACAAAACACAATGAATCTAACAGGGAAATATAAGGACAGCTAATGGCCTAACTAAAAGATATGAATGGAAAATTGCTTAGTAATATACAAGGAACAATGAGAGATGGACAGAACATTTGAGGAACATCTCAATAGTCCATTTCCAACTAAATCCCCCAGACAACCAGTCAGCAGAAGAGAGGAGCTACCAATCAGACTGCGAACGACCAAGTAGAGAAGAAATAAAGGAAAGCCATAAAGCTTCTGAAAGATGGAAAAGCAGCTGGTCCAGATTGCATTCCAGCATGGATGCCATCAAATATCAGATATTGATACCTCTACAGAGATATTCATACAACACTACTTGGCAAAAGTCTGGGAGAGAGAGGAAATACAAGCAGAATGGAAGGAAGATTATCTGGTCAAGTTGCCTAAGAAGGGAAATTTACAAGAGTGCACAAATTATAGAGGAATAATGTTACTATCAGTGCACTGTGAAAAAGTATTAAACAGGAATCATCTGGAGAAGATTTAAAAGAGTCCATAGACAATATACAAGCAAACTGAGAGAATCAAACAAGCAGGTTTTTGACAAAATAGATCCTGTACAGACCAGATAGCCACATTGAGAAAAATAGTTGAACAAAGTCTGGAATGGAATTCACCGCTATACATCAGATTCCTGGAATATGAAAATGGCATTTGGAAGTGTGACAGAGAATTGCTTTGGAAATTGAATGAGGATTATGGAGTTCACATTGAAGGATAATTTAACGTAATAAAGAAGATTATGAAGATTGACATGTAGAGTTCTTCATGAAGGGCAACTGAAGAACCCAATTTTAGGATTAGATTGAAGAGTGAGACAGGGATTGCCTCTTTGTCTCCATTTCATTTCTTATAGCAATAGACTGGGTTATGAAAAACATCGTCATCCGGCACAACAGAAATGGAATCAGTGGAATGTGACTAAAAAAGCTTGATGATCTGGATTGTGCATGAATGGTACTATGCTCTCTTCTGCCCACATTTCATTAATCAGTTGCCAAAAATTGAATACATTGAAAATTCATCCGACTGAGCTAGCGGGTCACAACATGAGGGCCTGAATTCTATACAGGGACAAAGACATAAAAGCATTATGGAGAAATAAAATGCAAGAAATGAAATGATAACAAGGGTTTGAACTTGAAGAAAGCACCACTAAAAGATGTAGAATCGTTACATCATATCTTTGGAAGTAATATAGACAAAAGTTGGAATACACGGGGACAGACAGTGATATCAAAAAATAAGAATACAATATAAAAGCAAGAGGAGCTTTTTCATTTGCAATTGGGAAACATATGGAGAACAAGAGAAATCAAAGTCCAACACGAAAATAAGAATCTTCAACTCCAAATGTCAAGTCAGTCCTATTGTATGGCTCTGAGACATGGAGAGTAACAAAAAACAACTACAACCAAAAAGCTACATACTTTTATAAATTGGGTGCTTGCATAGAATAGAAGGACTGAAATGGTATGACAAAGTCACAAATAGGGGGGGGGTGGAAAACTGATGACAAAGAACCAGACAAGTGCACCAGTGTGAACAAGAGATTGAGAAGAAGTTTCGCTGGCGATGGAATAGGACACCACACATTGAGGAAACCTGTTGATAGCATTACAAGGCAGTCCTTGTTCTGGAATCCACATAGGAAAGAGAGGCAGAGGTAGACTGAAAAATCACATGGAGAAGAGAGCTGGAAACAGATGTGAAAATGATGAGGAGGACATGGGAAAGAGCTTTTGAGAGAAGGCACAAGGACAGGAAGACTTGCCAGGATTTTGTTTGATAAGCCTAATGCTTCCTTGGGGAGCTAAAGGTTATTGCATTGAAGATTGATATATGTGAAATAATGGTATGTTCGACCAGGTAGGTCAGTAAGAACATCAGAAGAAAAGGTTTTTAGTATAGATTGGGATACCTGGCGATTTTGATTGAGATGTTATAGAGATGAAATTTTGCACATCTTGCCAAGGAATCTTGTAGAATTAAATCAGGTTATAGGCAAAGAACATGTGATTATCAGGGACGGAAGATTCATCCTCTGAATCAGGAGATAAAGCTAGAATAATGACAAAAACTACCAACATTATCATCAATGTCATAGTATATGTACTGGTAAAATGCTTGGTCTTGTATGAAATTCTTTGAGAGCATATTTAATGTGGAAAAAAAAAAAAAAAAAGAAAAAAAAAAAAATTTTTTTTCTTTGACCTTTAATTTCGATTACCGTAATCAACCGCTGAAATACGAGATATCACTTTTGAAATTGGCCAATCCAAAGATCAATATAGTTAATTTAATTATCCCTCCGAGGAAGCAATACAAAAGCTTCTATAAACCGGAAAAAGTTGACGTAAATTGCCTATTTTATTTATGAAAGAGGACGATGATTCGATGTTTGGCAGCTCTGATGAAGCTGTAAGCCAACTCACAAACATGCATTCGACAATCTTTCACTTTCAACGAAGATTAATCAACATACTCGTAAGATGACTGAGTGTCCTGAGTCATCTCAGAGTCAGTAAGGAGATTCTTTGATTACAACCCATTGGATCTCGAGGTGGACTCCAAAACACAAGACACAAAGGGGTAAAATTCCGGTTCTGCTCGTGCGTACACTTCCTCGATATAAGCGAAAAGTACAGCCGGCAAGACCCTGTCCCAATTCCTGAGGATATTTATCAGTTTACACTTAATGTCGTAACAATTGCTTGAGTGTTCTGTTAGAGGCCTCTCCATCAGAAACCATTGCTCATTGGGTGATATATACAACTTAAGGTATCTATCTATATCTTAAGTGTCTTCATGACTGATGTCTTGGTTTTCAGAGACAAATTTGTGAACCATGATCTAGACATGAAGTGGGTTACGAGGGAAAACCTAATCTTGAGAAAAATCAGTAAAAGTCGCATCAAGCTACCTCAGCAGGTAGTGTGTACTTGTATGTTTAAGAGGAATGGGCCTCTGGCCATCGAGTTGCACAAATCAATGCATGTGGAGGAAACATATTTGTGGACATCCATATCAGAACTAACAGATAGCAGGACCGATAATATCAACTGCCATCTTACAAAAGATCGAATTTAATATATCACATAGCTTGTATCGGAGATACAATTGGAAACGCTCACTCAAGGATTTAACTTTCTTGGCCGGTAATGCATGAACCGTTACATATATGAAACGTCCTGGAAAACACCTGGCCAAAGAAAGAAGGATAACACTCTGGAACGTGTTCGAGTGTAAGCCCAAATGAACCGCACAATGTGTGTCATGTGATTTCAGATTTGTGTGGGCAAAGTTTAAGAGGCCCCTATAACTTGGTGTTTTGATTCTTAGAGTTATCAACAAAAGTTTCTTCACTAATATGTCACTTTTAACAGTAAAACCAATGTTTAAGACTTTCAGTTAAGTCAAATCATCATTATTTTTGACCAGAGCAAAAAAATTTTTTAGGAGTTACTCCTCTCTTTGGGAGTTTGGCAAAAGACACTTGTCTTATAACTGAATGTACTAGGAACTTGTAGTTAACTGCATTGGCAGTCAACAATTTTTTTTTCCTCCCCACTACTTCCAATTTTCTTCTGGTGAGCAGTCCATTGTCTCCACATGGTTGCCGACGTACCTTGGGATCAGCGGACTGGGTTATTATAATAAGCATTCTTTGGACTTTCCCTGAAAAATGGGTTATGAATATCAAACTATAGCAGTTGGGGGATAAAATTCATTGGTTCCCCCATATCTGATACATTTTACACAATGTCCTGTAGAACAGTGAAAGGGTGTTCAATCGACTGTCTAATTCCAACTGTCATTGACCCAAATCCATGAGTACAGATACTGGGGGACCATTCACAAATCCTCTGTGGAATATTTGAGTTACCAGGTGCTCATCAGGGGCTGTTAGTCTACACTGCAGGAAGAGGTATGGTCCGAACTTCAGAACTATAGTACTGTCTTTCTGAAATAAAGTTAGGACATTCCTGTCAATTGAGAAGCAACATCAAATTCTATATGTGCAACATGCAGGGCTGAGTGAAACCTGGTCTTATTCAATTCCTGATATTACCTACCGGTGCACCACCAAGAATTGCCGCCCCTGCATTATGTTTCAGACCTCGGTTCGGGCTCACGTGAATACAAGGCTCGTAGCCTCTGGCGATTAACAGACTATTAACCCTGATTTCTTAAGTTTTGAATATTATTCATATTTCAGTTAATTGTTGATTACTAGTACTCCAATTATTATTTTGTAGGGAAAAATATTATTTGGTTTTATCAATTGGGAACTTGTTGGAAATTGTTGTTGTATTTCTGTATTTGAGGTGATGGTTTCCGAAAATTGGTGTGACCTCGATTAAAGTTTCTATTTTTTTTTTTATCATTCTTGTTTTAAAGCTACATTTCTTGGATGTATAAAAAAATGTTTTCATTATATCTCATAGCATGGGGACTAAAAAAACTTTCCTGTCTAGGCTCTGAGATCTGGCTGTAAACATTGTTGTTTCCAAGTTGTAGATGAAGGCAAAGGGAGAGAAATCTTTTATTTGGCTGTTACTAATACAATGCACCCTGTTGTGCGTTGCCTGTAGTTGTTTTGTATAAGTTCTTCCATAGACAATAGATTTGATGGCTTGCATTCCTGCATGGAAAGACAATAATGGCCGGCTTACTGAGGATAACCACCTTTATCCCTTAGCAATTAGATCCATAAGTTTTATCATATGGATTTCTCAATTCATGAGTGTTGAAACCCATCTTACTTAAGTGTTAATTCGTATTATGGCGGCAGCGATAAAATTTTGAAGGAGTGTCCTTCCCTGTTTAAGGAATAATTGTCTGAAATTTCACCCGATATCCTTAGTCATCAAGTTGATAAACATTTGAATTGTACTGCTCTTTGCAGCATATTAGTCGTTTTCTAACTGTCTCATCCATTTGTGTTATTGGCAGTCATAGGTTCTCCTACCTATAAATTTCACTAAGTTTAGATAACCTATAAGGACTTGGTATAGTTTTATGTGCGATACATACACTTTCAATAACGTCGAAAGGATTCAAGACATCGTCATTCAAAAGTTTGGTTAAAATTGATGGGTAATATAAAACCTCTCATTTACTGTATTTGATAACTGCAGAAGTAGCAATGTTTGAATCACCATTGTTACTATTATTTTCCCGTTATGAATCTCTAATTTTTATTGTCCTCTAACATGAAGAAGCATCAACTCTTTTTCAATGTGCTAATGTAGAGGCCTTCTCTTCTCTTCCATCTCCTTTTCTTGTTGCATTTTTTTTTTTTCTGCAAACAGTTCTTTTATCTTCTTCAATCATGTCTTTTATCCTTCCTTAATTCTGTATCTTGGAGATTGTCTTCTTTCTACAATCTGCTTTCTGTTCCTCTTTATTCTTGTGTTGGCTTTTTAGCTAAACTCAGCCATGGCAAATTTCTTTTAATGCTTCCCAACTTTTATAACTAAATTTCTTGTCCAAGTATCCATACAAGACTTCTTGCGTTAGGCCATGTGTTAATTACTACTGTGGACTAACTTCGTCCAGGTTACGATAAAATGGCAAGTTGCTTTACAATCCCCTGTAAAACACAAACAATTTGTTGGATATTATTATTTATGCTGTGCCTTACTCAGTCGAAATAAAATAGAGGCTAGTGGCACATTAGTAACGCACGTGCAAAGCAATAATTATTGCTATGATACATATTTTGCATAAATCAGATATGCAAAATTTCAAGCTTTAATATAATAGTTCATGAACGAAAAAAGAATAGGAAAAGTAAAGCCAAAGTACTATACAGAACAATATCACACCACAAGATCAAACGATGAACACACGAGAAAAACTTCGTTTGTTAATTACCAAATAAAATTTTACACTAGTGAAACAATATTGGTAAACGCAAATTGGTCAAATCTACCGCCAAAATAATAATTCTGTAAATTGACACAGACGGGCCCAAATACTAATTGACAGCTGATATTGTATAAAAATACTCATCAATCGATAGCCAATGTTAGACACTACCAAATTTTTAACAAATGCTGACACAACTAAGAAAAATGGAACTGAAACCACTCTAATGAAAATACTTAATATTAGTTAAACAAAACGTTAACAGCTAAACTATTATATTATTGCCAACAAATCCAGGAGAGAGAGAATATTTGATGAGTTTTCCTCATGGTCAGACCATTTCTGCTCGCCAAATGAAAATGTTCAAAATGGACCAAACAGAACGACCTTTCTTTGAATCACGATCATACCTCAGAGATATTGTAGTATTATACAAAGTTCCGCTAAACTTGCCAAGAAGAGAAAATCAACAAGGAACATAAATGGCATGCAATATAACAGGACATTAAAAGGTAGATAAATTTACGATGGGTCTGCCAACAGTAAGCTGGTAATAAAATTTTAAATGCCACAGACAGGTTTACTTAGTCCTTTAAACAGCTGATAGTGAATCACTCGCACAACGTTCCAGTATACCACCCATTGAAGGCTAGGCTTGGGAGGCAGATGATGGCTCTGAAAATTGCTGACCTGTTCCAGGCATAACAAATAGAAGATTCCGTTAGATTAGTCTATGTTTCCCGTAGATTAGCGTGGGGAAGGACCATGGCAGACTTGCAATAGGACCATCTGGTAATGGGTTTTTGAAATTAAACTTTGAAGCAGCTGTACGATTTTGAATAATAGCGTTTTGGACGTTTGCATCGCCAACCGGCTGCTGACATTGATCATTCTAACTCCAAAAATTATGCTAAATTGAGGCCAAATGGTGAGAAAAATCTTGTACTGCGGTCTTGAAAAATTTTTTCCCTTTAGTCACTGTCCTTTCACTTTTCATTAAATTCAAGCCGATAAACGAATATGTTTTTGACATCGGAAAATCCCCATCACTGCAACACCATGATATCTTCTGTTACGAATGGGTTTTACAGTATTATAGTCGGTGTGTAGTTTGATCAAAGATTCTAGTGTTCATATTAACTGACCTCTATGTTGAGCATCATGCTGATAAGTTCTTGGTGGAATGACATGGGCTTTGTCTGCAAGAAAATATCACTTCTTTTAAAGGCGACCTCCATGCAAAACTTGTTGTATGGTTCCATAGAGATTAACAGCATGTTTTATTTGTTAGACAGTGCATAAAATAAATGTTCATGGCTAAAGTGGAAATTACATACATATTACCAGATTGAATCTAGATACAGTCCGTGCATTTTACTGGATCGTCTTACGAATGTACATGGGCCTATTTACTAGAGTGCCGATAACGGTTAAAACCCAAGTATTGAAAACTTTTAGACTTTTATTGAAGATAAATTATCCTGTTATTGTTAAGTGGTGCTCCCATAAAGCTTGATATTCCTCGCATACAAAATCATCGACAACTTGAATACTTAAGTTTCGGGCATCTTCTTAAAAATTATCAGTAGCGACCTTTGCAATTCCTTAAGCCATGTAGGTCATCTCTGAACGGTTTAAACTTCAATATAACTTGGGAAGCGATTGCATCATAGCGTCTTTACTATGATTGGACATATCTTACAATGAAAGGCTTCGAACTAACGGGACTGCATACGTCATCATCACCTAGAGACATAAAACCTTATATTCGCGTTAATTTTATAATTAATAATGGTTTGCATAATTAATCTTGTTGGCAACCCAGATAGAATTGTTACGCATAGATTAACTGTAACAAAACTAAGTGTGGTTTTAACTTGTAAAATACATTATAATCTTCTTTAAACAATCCAGACAGTTAATTACCCTTTATGTGTATGTACCATTTGCTCTTAGATCAAACTTTATCAAGACTGGGCGTTAAATAATATGTATTAGTTGTTATATACCATTATTTAGAACCCAAAACCTATAGATGGTGGTCAGACTGTTAGGATTAAAGGGCCTTATTATGTTGTAGGTAAACATTGCTCTAGTGAACTGAAAATATATCATACAGGCTAATTAACTGTATATGTCTATGTAGCATTGTTTAGACAAACTATATTGTCAGGCAGTTAATTTATCCTTATATGGTTGTATGTAACTGTTGTTTAGACAATTCTTATATCAGGACAGTTAAGTAATGATGTGGCCCTTGGATGTAATTTTGTTTGGACAAGTTGAACTATATCAGACAGTTAATTCAACTTATATGTGTGTAGGTACCATTGTTTAGATAAACTCCTATATCAAGACAGTAATTACACTATATGCTTTTTATGTACCATTGTTTAGAGGAATGTTACTATATCAAGAGGTCTGTTAGCTAAACCTTACTACCCCGATGTTGTAGATACCTTTGTTTAGATCAAATCTATATCAGACAGGTCAAAAACCTTATGTCACCATTTGTCCTGGTCACCCCGCTTCATATGGATAGGAGTACCATAATACTGGTAGTGAAGCTTACTCTAAACACTTCACAGCTTCATTCACTGTGATGGGTATCTGCAGCTCCCCCTGGAACTTATTTGGTTGACACGATGATGTAAAATGCCAGAAGTCATTGATCAGCCGTTATAAAAGTGTATTTGCAGTGTAACAACATCCTGAAGCGTGGGAGCAAGTAGGTCTTGGTTTCAGCTCATCAGAGGATCCCAGAAACTGCAGGAAGGCCTTATAATAGGGCCTTGTGCAACATACCTGAGGGATGCAATATTTCTTTGTTCTCAAATTAGAGATCCAGGAGAACTACAAGATAGCATGATATTAATAGTGACCTTTACTATACCAGAGCAATTTACAACAAGAGGCAATCTGATCTTCTGGAAGTGTCTCCTATTTGATCAGATTGTCTTTCAGCCCTTTAAATCTCCTTTACAGTCACGTGGGTGGGTGGGGGGGGGGGGGGGCACATGGGTAAATAAACTCCTATGCATCATGCCTGTCTGGTAATGTTTGTGCAAAGCATTTAACCCGACACTTCAGCTTGGTTGAAACGCTAGTTTCAAGTACACTACTATTTTCTGCCAGTGGAGGCAATACTTGGAAAGTAATTCTATGTAGAAAAACAAATTATTGTAAAGTGAGTTGTCATAGTGACCCCAGAAAATACAAGAGGCCTTTTTAGATACATGATGAGTTGTTTGTTATTTCAATGATTTTAGTAATTTATTTTTGACACAAAACATATTCAATTGGTTTTTTTTTGTGTTTGAAAGGTGTCATCATGTGCCCTTATAGGTCTTATTTCATGTAGACAATAATTGTGTTGCTCTGTATAGTTTTGTGTTAGATGTGGTGTTTATAAACATGGTACATGAGAATGTGTCTGTGCATGTATACATAAATGTATGTGTTCATTTTGTGTTGGGGCTTGTGAATGGTATGTCTTTGGTATGTGTTCATGGAGTGATGGCAATAATGAGAAAATGATTGCAGAAAAACGGTTATCTCCCATACATTTAAAAACTGTGTATACAAGTGGAGCAGGTCGACCTCTTTAAAGTATCTCAGAGCTATTATAGACCGAAAGGGAGGCATCAAAGAAGAGTTGGCCACTCGAAAAGCAGCAGCTGGGAGACCTTTTCAGGTCATAAATCGAGAATTCCTCAGTAAGAGAGAGGTTGGTAAGAAAACAAAGATGGCTGTATACCTCTCCACCTATGTCCCAGTCTTGACATATGGATGCGAGTCATGGGCAATGACTACAACCCATAACAGCCAGATCCAAACCTCAGAAATGAGGTATCTGAGGAAGGTGGTTGAAGTAACAAGAAGAGACATGGTCCGCAACCAGATAATATGTCAAGGCCTAAAATCCCACCCCTGCAGACCCAAGTACAACAGTCCCAACTAAGATGGTTTGGCCATGTCTGCAGAATGGGAGAAGATCGGCTACCACGACAAGCATGGGAAACAAAGAGCCAGGGATCCAGAACCCCCAGGATGACCCCAGAGTCCGCTGGAAGGACAACATTAGACAATCTTTGAAGGACCGAGGACTAGAATGGAACCAGGCCAGGAAGAAGACAGCTGATAGAATGGTCTGGCGCTCTCTCTTCCAAACCTCTACACCTCACGGGTAGAAGGGGGGAACTGTTAAGTAAGTAAGTATTACAAGTGTCATAAATGCAAAGAGAAATCAAGTCCAACACAAAAATATCAATGGTCAACTCCAATGTCAAGGCCGTTCAATTAAATAGCTAAGTTTATAGCATTCTGAAAAGTCCAGGGGTTAAAAGATTCTTGGGAGACTCAAAAACACACATAATAAAGAACCGGATACAAAAGTCAAAGATATGAGTCAGTCATGGAGACACCTTGAGCTGATAGTATACAACAAGAGAAGTTGGCATACATTTTTTGAAGACCTAGGCTGTTTAGGGAGCTAGAAATGGTAATGATGATGTGTCATAAATGCCTGGATTTATCAAAATTTGTTTCAGGCTGATTGTGACAACATCTGTGCTAAAACTGAGATACAGTATACTGACTTCTTGGACATGCCAGAAAGTCAACAACAGTTATGCTTATTTGGAGATGAGAAAGGTATATATATAATAGCAATGTTATTATTTTAAATTCATATTTTGGTTACATAAGTTTACATGATTTAAATATCTGCACCGTATAACATTTAATACTAAGCAGGGAGTGGGACTTTCTTAGAGAATGAAATCTATTTACAAAGTGGGGATACTGGTCCAGCACAAGGGAGAGATACTGAGGACATCTGTTAGAAAACAACACTGCGAAAGACGAATCATCCAAGGCTAAGATAGCTGGAATGTGGCATCAAACATAAGACTAGTATGTAATAACATGTATACAGTTCAGGATGCTACAGTACAGTAAGCATTCCACACTTCAACATTTGCTGAGGAAGACTTAGCACCAATGGGTTTGCCTGGATTGCAATGATATCGATCCTGAATTACAATCACATAATTATCAGGAAATTAAGCTTATGAGTCTGTTTACTATATTTTGCTAACAAACTTTAACTAAACATATAAGACATGCAATTCATTATTTATCTTTGCTCATTATTTTTATTATTACAGGTGTTTATTCTTGTCACCTGTGCAACACTCATTTCTTCCAACTTGATGTCCTGGATAAGCATATGACAACAGTACACAGAGATGGACGCTGGGAGTTTGATAATAAATGCAGTGATCTTCAGAATGTGTTACCACAATACAGTCTAAATAACATGAATGAAGCAGTGAATAAGATTGGAGATGCCACTTCTACTGATGTAGCAAGAGAATATAGCATCAACCTGAGACTCACTTGTACTGAAGCATCAGTGAACCTCATCAACAGTCAGGAAAGGACAGCTACAATGTTTGACAACCTACATAGTAATACATCAGTTTGTAAAAATCAAGTCTGTAACATAAATTGTAGTAAACCATTTTCTGCCAGTGAGATAAATGTTCAGCTTTGTGTGACTGGCAGAGCTGTTGCTGCTTGCAGTGATTTAAGCACTCAGTCTCACAAGAAAATAGAGAAAGACAAGTCCTACAAGTTCGACATTAATGTTGCATCATTCACTGTAAAAGATAACCTACAACAACATAAAAGAATACATACAGGAGAGCAGCCTTACAGGTGTAATGTTTGTGGTGCAGCATTTACTGAGAGTGGTTGTCTACAAAGTCATAAAATAATACATACAGGAGAAAAGCCTTTTAAGTGTGATGTTTGTGGTGCAGCATTTACTCTGAGCAGTAGTGTACACAAACATAAAATAATGCATAAAGGAGAGAAGCCTTACAAGTGTGACGTTTGTGGTGCAGCATTTACTCAAAGCAGTAATCTACAAAAACATAAAAGAGAACATACAGGAGAGAAGCCTTACAAGTGTGAAGTTTGTGGAACAGCATTTTCTCTGAGCAGTAGTCTTCACAAACATAAAAAAATACATACAGGAGAGAAGCTTTACAAGTGTGATGTTTGTGGTGCAGCATTTACTCACAGCAGTAATCTACAAACACATAAAAGAAGACATACAGGAGAGAAGCCTTACAAGTGTGATGTTTGTGGAGTATCATTTATTCAGACCAGCCACCTACAAAGTCATAAAAGAATACATACAGGAGAGAAGCTTTACAAGTGTGATGTTTGTGGAGCAGCATTTACTCAGAAGTGGAACCTACAAAGTCATATAATAATACATACAGAAGAGAAGCCTTTCAAGTGTGATGTTTGTGGTGCAGCATTTACTCTGAGCAGTAGTGTACACAAACATAAAAGAATACATACAGGAGAGAAGCTTCACAAGTGTGATGTTTGTGGAGCAGCATTTACTGTGAGTGGTAGTCTACAAAGTCATAAAAAAATACAGGTGAGAAGCCATTCAAGTGTGACATTTGTGGTGCAGCATTTACTTACAGCAGTCATCTACAAAGTCATAAAAGAATACATACAGGAGAGAAGCCTTACAAGTGTGACATTTGTGGTGCAGCATTTACTCAAAGCAGTCATCTACAAAGTCATAAAGGAATACATACAGGAAAGAAGCCTTATAAGTGTGATGTTTGTGAAGCAACATTTACTCTAACAGGTCACCTACAAAGTCATAAAATAATACATACAGGAGAGATATCTTATAAGTGTGATATTTGTGGAGCAGCATTTGCTCGGAGCCGTAGTCTTCACAAACATAAAAGAAGACATACAGGAGAAAAGCCTTACATGTGTGATGTTTGTGGAGCGGCATTTACTCAGGGCGGTGGTCTACAAAGTCATAAAAGAAAACATACAGGAGAGAAGCCTTACAAGTGTGAAGTTTGTGAAGCAGCATTTGCTCTGAGCAGTAGTCTTCACAAACATAAAAGAATACATACAGGAGAGAAGCCTTACAAGTGTGATGTTTGTGGAGCAGCATTTACTGTCAGTGGTAATCTACGAGATCATAAAAGAATACATACAGGAGAGAAGCCTTACAAGTGTGATGTTTGTGGAGCAGCATTTACTCAGACAGGTCACCTAGAAAGTCATAAAATATTACATACAGGAAAGAAGCCTCACAAGTGTGACGTTTGTGGTGCAGCATTTACTTACAGCAGTAATCTTCAAAGTCATAAAAGAATACATACAGAAGAGAAGCCTTACAAGTGTGATATTTGTGGAGCAGCATTTACTTGGACAAACCATCTACAAAGTCATAAAATAATACATACAGGAGAGAAGCCTTTTATGTTTGATGTTTGTGGAGCAGCATTTGCTGAGAGTGTTAGTCTACAAAGGCATAAAAGAATTCATACAGGAGAGAAGCCTTATAAATGTGATATTTGTGGAGTAGCATTTGCTTTTTTGCTGCCCAGTATATCAGCAGACCAAAAAAGCATTGAGGGTAGCTATAACAACCCAAACCCCTTTCACAACGGTCATTAAAGAATTAAAAGAAAATGATACTTATACGAACAATAAAGTTATAACAGAAATTAAGAGTGTGCAAGAAGATGTCAAAATGCTTAAGTCACAGATGGCAAAAAAAAGTAAGAACAAGTTAGAAAGTAATAAAAGAGTACCAAAAAACCAGTCAGATGATTCAACTACATTCTCGGATGACACAAGTGCACTGAAAAGTACAGAGGCATTGCTTCAAGAAGTGAAAGCCATACAGCACCAAATTTCCCAGGATATAGCTAAACTGACTGAACTGAAAGAAGAAAATGAAATGATACTAGTCAAACTGTCTGAACAAAAAGAAGAAAGTGAAATAATACTAAAAAGAATGGAAAGTGAAAAACAGGAGATTAACATAGGGAGAGAAGGGAATGTAGCATTGGATGAAAATAGGAAAGTGGTCAAAAAGAACAAAAGCAACCTAGAAGAAACTATCATAGAAACTATCAAAAAACGATTTGAGGGACTGTTACCACACTTAGCGGAAGAAGTTAGGGAAATAATGACAAGTTTAAATAAGGATTTTCTTGAGAACTTGATGGATAGTGGGTCCACAAGTACAGGAAATAAAGAATAAGAGCAAAATTGATAGTTAACCAAAATAAAAGGTATACTAGATGATGATAAAATTCAATTTAGAAAGATTTAGAATTATCCAGTGGAATTGTAGGGGTATTAAAAAAAAATTTTGCACCCCTACTATCAGAGACTGGAGGAAATACTGATATATATGCTCTTCAAGAGACCCATTTAAACCCAAATAATAGATATAGTTGTAAGGGCTTTAAGATACTTAGACACGATACGAAAGAAGGTAGAGGAGGAGGTGTCGCAGTCTTAGTTAGCGAAAAATTTAAAATCATAGACTGGGAAGTATTTAATACAACCAATATAGAAGGTATCCAGGTTACTATAGCAGCTGAACCAAACAATCTAACAATTCTAAATGTATATGCTAAAGATGGCACAATGAAGAAATACTAGCCATAAGCACCAGACTAGGCCCCAAAACAATCATACTAGGCGATTTTAACTCCCATCATTGTGCTTGGGGCGGACAACATGCAGATAATGCAGGAAAATGCCTACTTGACTTCATAGAAAACAATGAACTACTAATACTAAATGATGGATCTGCAACAAGAATTAATCCACAAGCTAATAGGGCAGACTCAGCAATAGACATAAGTATAGCAACTAACAACCTAGCGAATGTAAATTGGGAAGTGTTACAAGACACAAACTCAGATCATCTGCCCATTGTAATAACCATGCATGAAAATGTCATTCCAAACCCAGAACCAGAGAAACCTACCTTCAACTATAAAAAAGCAAACTGGGAAGCTTTCCAATCAGAGCTGGAGGTGATGGAATATAAAGACATGGAATCAGATGATACTGACTTGTGGGCAGAAACACTGACCAATGAAATTCTGAAAATAGCAATAAAGTATATACCAAATAAAAGTATGCCACAACACCTTAAACCAATAAGTAACATTAATAAGAAAAGAGAAACTCAATGGAATAAAGAACCAGTTGCCTGGTGGAATAAAAGCTGTGCAGAAATTCATGAGAGAAGAAAAAGGGCCTTACAAAAATATAGAAATAACAGAACAGAAGAAAATTATGATAAGTATAAAATTATTAGGAATGAATCTAACAGAATAATATTCAAAGCCAAAGAAACTAACTGGAAGGAGTTTTGTCAGTCACTTAAACCTAGCACTCAAATTAGAGAAGTATGGAAAAAGCTTAAGGCAATCAAAGGGAACAATAAGAAAACAATAATGCCAACAATTAAACTACCAAAGAGAGCAGAAACAGATAAAGAAAAAGCTAATGCCCTTGCCGAGTATTTCTATAAAGTCAGTGCAAAAAGTAGCCTTGGACAGGAAGAAAATGAGAGAAGAGAAAGACTTAGGATACAGTTTTTAAAAGAACTACCAGACCAGATAGATGAAACAAACTATTTAGATGCTGATATAACAGAGGAAGAAGTAACTAATGCAATAAAAGATAAATCTAATACTGCCTCAGGGCAAGATATACTTAGTTATGAAATCCTTAAGAAAGTACCCAAAAGAACTATAAACATAATAACTTCACTTTATAACAAAATCTGGAACATAGGAAAGATACCAAAAGCATGGAAAGTAGCTATGATAGTACCCATTCTAAAACCCAATAAGGAAGCCCATGAAGTAAGTTCATATAGGCCTATCTCCTTAACATCACAACTAGGTAAAATACTGGAAACTGTTGTGAATAAAAGAGTTAAATTCTACCTGGAAAAAAACCAGTTATATAGCCCAAACCAGTCAGGGTTTAGAGCAGACAGAAGTACAGTAGACCAGCTCGTAAGATTAGAACATGATGTAAAGCTTGGGTTCAAGAGGAAAGAGAAAACAGTGGCAGTCTTTCTAGATGTAGCTAGAGCATATGATGAATGCTGGCGCGATGGAGCTCTTTACAAAATGAAAAAGATTGGCATTACTGGTAAAACCTATAGGTATCTAGAAAACTTTTTACAGGACAGGTATTTTGCTGTACAGGTGAATAATGATAGGTCAGAAATATATGAACAACAGAATGGGATTCCTCAAGGATCAGTGATCTCTCCTTCAATTTTCACTATAGCTGTAAATGATTTAGCAGATGAATTTAATGACATAAAGAATGCAGTATCACAATTTGCAGATGACTGTGCCATTTGGCGATCTGGAAAAAACTTGGACCATGTTTACAAAAAACTTCAAAATCAAATAGACAAAGTTTCAGAGTGGATGAAAAGTTGGGGCTTCCAAATTAATGTAAACAAAACAGTAGGTATGATTTTCAGCAAAGGAAATTTAAAAAAAAAATAACAAAATCAATATAACCATTAAAGAACAGAAAATATGTACCTCCTCAACAACTAGATTTCTGGGCATAACTTTAGATAAACAACTAAATTATAATAAACATATAGACAATTTGGTAGAAAGCTGTAGGGGACCCCTAAATATACTAAGGATTGTAAAAGGTAATGGATGGGGGGCCAGCAATAAAATAATGCTTATGTTCTACAAGTCCTTCATCAGGGGGAAACTGGATTATGCCAGCATAGTCTATGACTCAGCTGCAGCTTCTAACAAAGCAAAACTGGACAGGATTCAAAATGCAGCCATGAGAACTATTACAGGTGCATTTATATCGACACCAGTAGAAGCTCTAGAAGTAGCTCTCGGCATACCTCCCCTTGGTCTAAGACGGAAAGAACTGAGATTAAATTATTGGAGTAAAGTAGCACAAGAAGTGACCCACCCAGCACATAAAGCATTTGTCAAAAACCAACCAAGTGTATGGGACGTCCCCTTAAATAAAGATAGATATCCAACAGGATGGAGAACTATAGAAGACCTAATGCAGTTCAAAGAACTATCAAACACAATTGAAAATAGTAATAAATACAGAAGCAAAATACCACCCTGGGAACTAAAAACACCAATCATAGACTACTCACTTACTGAAAAGATCAAACAAAACATAGAAGATAAGGAAGCCAAAATGATAAGTAGAAAGTTCATAGAGCAACTAACTAAACAAAGTCTGGCCGTCTACACTGATGGATCCAAGGGTGATAGTGGGCAACTAGGTGCCGGAGTTGTAATACCACAATGGGGAATAAAAAAGAGCTACAGTATAACGGAAGGGGCATCGATTTTTACTGCAGAGATGGTAGCAATTCTTAAAAGTCTAGAAATAACACTGACTAACAAAAAAAAACTTTTTTTTTCTTTCTCTAACATTTCTATGTTTTTCTGGTCAATTTTAATGCGCTGTTTTTAAATCTGCAAACCGTTTTTCTCTATCAGGTCGGGATCTCTAGAAATACGCAATTGAAGTTTTTTAACAACGCATACAGTATTACAACATCATTTGTACAAGAAGTATAACAGTTATGTAGGCTTGAATTTCTTTGCAGTCGACTTTCGTCGGTGAATGGCATGGGGTACTTCGCGATGAAGCATCCAACAATAATTGGCAAGCATGGTCACACTCCACCGTCCTTGATAACGTGACTCCATTACGGCGATATCTTGATGGAATCGTTCTCCATGTTCATCGCTGACTTCGCCAAGGTTGTCAGGGAAAAAGTCAAGATGCGAATCGAGCAAATGGATTTTGAGGGACATGTTACAGCCCATAATTCTGTATGCATCTATGCACTGCTTAACAATATGCACATAGTCGACAGATTTGTGATTTCCCAGAAAGTTATCGACGATCGATTTAAATGCCATCCATGCGCGAAGTTCACTACCATGTAACAAGTTCTCGAATTGTTTGTCTGCAATAACTTTCCTAATCTGAGGTCCTTTAAAGATACCTTCCTTTATCTTTGCATCGCTAATTTGCGGAAACTTTTCTCGAAGATAAGTGAAAGCTTTGCTCGTTTTATCTAACGCTTTTACAAAATTCTTCATGAGCCCCAACTTTATATGTAACGGTGGTAAAATGATGCTGTCTTTGTTAACTAATGGCTCGTGTATTACATTTTTATGCCCGAGCTGCATACGATCCCTGATAGGCCACACCTTTTTTGCATAATGTTCCAGTCTGTTGCGGCTGTCCCATTCACATAGGAAGCAGCAAAATTTAGTATACCCAGTCTGCATGCCCGTGAGAATTGCAATGACCTTTAGGTCTCCACAAATCCGCCATTGGTAGTCATTGTACTTTATTTTTGCCAAAAGTTTAGCCATATTGTCATAAGTTTCTTTCATATGAACAGAGTAGGCAACTGGAATTGATGAAAATAAATTTCCATTATGCAATAACATGGCTTTTAGACTAGTCTTGGAAGAGTCGATGAAAAGTCGCCATTCGTTGACTATGTGCTCATGACCGAGGTGCACCATTAGACCTTTTACATCTTTGCAATAGCAAATGTCATCATCCATCTCAAATATATTGAACAAGTTCTCTGTGTCTATGACGTAAGTTATATTTAAAATCAGCAAACCTGACGAAATTTAGATATCGGAGTATTGGGCGCTAAAAGATTCCATTCTTTGAGTTGCGAACCGAGTAATTCCGCTTGTCCTTTGGTGAGAGCGAGATCACGTATTAGATCTGAAAGTTCTGAATGGTTAATTAAGTGAACACCATCATTCACCAGTATATAATCCGAGTCAGAATTAGTTTCTAAAGCAGGTAAACTATCACTTTCTGATGGTTCATTCACGTCCAACGGATATTGTTCTGGTGGAACTGGGATCGGACACGTGATTGGATCATGAGGCACTGGTTTCAAAACCGATTCAATATTTGGATAAACCACAGACTTTCTAGTTTTAAAAGTGAAACCATAGATATTTGTCAAGCAGAAGTAACAATCAGTAGCGTGATTTTCGGTTCACGCCATATTACTGGCACTCCAAAAGGCATCGACTTATGCTTCGGCGATTTTCGTAACCAACCTGCCAATGTATTTGCACAAGTCGAACAAACTGTATTTGGCTTCCAAGATTTATTTGCATCATCAACTTTCGAATCGAAATAAAGTTCATATGCTTTCTTTAGCAATGGTGTACAGTAACTTCACCTGGTGAACACGATCGGGTAAAATATCCGCACACGTAACAGAACAGATCAGCCGAATTTCTACAACTTCTAGAAGCCATATTTCACTCGGAATTATTTCAAAATACAGTAACTATTTGAAATATAACGTAACATATGTTATGCATCTTTTAGCAGTATAAAAAGTAGAATTATTTTGCATTTTATTAATTTTTAAAAAGTTATATAGTAAAAATGAAACGGAGCAAATAACGGTTTCCCAAAAATATATTTATTCACAAATATCTTAAGAACCCGACGTGATAGAGATAAACAGATTTCAAATTTGAAATCAGCGCAAGAAACTGACATAAGAACACTTATTCTTATATAAGAAAGAAAAATGTTGTTTGTCAGTGTAATCGAAGATAACCCACCAGAAGCTGTTATGATATTTACAGACTCACTATCATCACTACAAGCACTAGAACACCCAGGTAAATGTAGCCGGCCAGACATAAAGGAAGAAATTCTAGCAATTAATACATCACTAGAGAACAGAGGATGTAGTGTGAGGCTAGTGTGGGTTCCAGCACACATAGGTATAGCTGGCAATGAGTTGGCAGACCAGAATGCCAAGAAGGGAAGAACAAGTAAAAACAATATAAAAGCAGGACTGGGAAGGTCAGAGATCAAGAGCCAAGTGAAGGAAACTATAAACGAGGAATGGAAGACAACATGGAAGGAAAGTAGAAAAGGCAGACACGCGTTCAAACTGCTGAAAGAACCAACGAGGACATGCCAGGTCAGAGAAGAATTAAAGATACCATCGAACAAAAAACTGTGGCGTCTCCGACTCGGTGCAGCATACTTCATGGTAGAAGAACCACACTGCCAAGAATGTCAGGAAGAGAATGACATAGACCACTACCTGATCCACTGTAAAAAAGTATGAACAACAAAGGCTTGAATTAAAAACTTACTATAGAAATCACAATATAGACTTAACAGGTGATAAGGTTTTAAGTATAGATGCCCCAAGAGATGCCCAATCAATACTTAAAAGATATATACATAAAACAAAGGAAAAAATATAAGGTTAGAACTTCAGGAAAATCACCCAACTAAATAGAAATTAAGCAGCAAGAACTAACAAAGCATTAACAAAAAAAAAAAAAAAACTACTCATAGGACAAGGAAAGACAAGTTATTAAAAAAAAGGGACAACTCAAAAAGAACAAATACTAATACAAATTAAAACCAAGTGTAAAGGACAATAGTTATCTAGAAACAATACAAAAGAGAAAATAAAATTGACAAATACTAATATAAATAAAAATCAGCAACTGCAAAAGACAACAGTTATTTAAATTGAATACAAAATTAGTAAATAAAATGACACTAAATACCCCAATTATAACCAACTTTCAGGTTGAACAGGGTAGACCAAGATGGAACGAGAAGAGGCAACAATGATCAGAGTTTGAGTGCCCGATCTCCACCCATCATTTCATCAAAACAACAACATAGCATTTGCTCGGAGCTGGAGTCTTCACAAACATAAAAGAAGACATACAGGAGAGAAGCCTTACAAGTATGATGTTTGTGGAGTAGCATTTACTCAGAGTGGTTGTCTGCAAAGTCATAAAAGAATATATACAGGAGAGAAGCCTTACAAGTGTGATGTTTGTGGTGCAGCATTTACTCACAGCTGTAATCTACATAAACATAAAAGAAGACATACAGGAGAGAAGCCTCACAAATGTGATGTTTTTGGAGCAACATTTACTGTGAGTGGTAATCTACAAAGTCATAAAAGAATACATACAAATTTCAGGATGTTGCACAAGGCACTATTATAAGGCCTCTTGTAGTTTCTGGGATCTCTGATGAGACAAAGAAATATTGCTCCCTCAGGATGTTGTACAAGGCACTTTTATAAGGTTTATCATGAGGCTGGAGACATCAGCATGTCAAACAAATAGCTGCAGATACCATCACAGTAAGAGCTTGTGAATGTTTAGTGTAAGCTTCCTGTAGTGGTGGCTCTATGCTCCATAATGGGTGACCAGGACAATGGTGACATTTAAGGTTTTTGACCTGGTTGATATAGTTTGTCTAAATAATGGTACTGTTGTGTGTCTTTTGATAAGTATTTGTATATTCGGAGTGGATTCTTCGCTACTCTGGCCAATGTTCAACTAGGGGTAACGTTAGTAGACCATGCACACAGCCCTGTAACACGAACTCGTAAATGTCACCACAAAAGCAGTGTGGACAATATACAACATAGTTTATTGTACTGGACATTGCTCCACTCGATAATCTTGACATGCATATATATATATTTTGCCGTTACATATATCATCTTCAGTCTAGCTCTGTTCCGTCTATAGCTAGCACACTATCCTTGACAGATTTATACATTTTAATATTGTTCAACTCACATTCTTTCCAGCATTCATAATTCCTTTTACAAATATACTGGCATCATCACATGGAGGTATATGGATGATCCAGTGATGGAATACATAGGAACATGTTAATGAAATACTATAATTCTCAGGAGCTCAGAAACACACGTACACCTTCCACAATGAAACACACAGAAGACCCTAGCAGACAATCGTACACGTTTGGCGATACCGACTGTATGTTCTGCTAACTCAACCTCAAGGTAGTGACATAACTTCCTGTTACCAAGGACTACCGATAATAAACAAATATGAATCCTTTGTTGAAACTTTTTCCATAATTTCTTGTTGTCTAGTATAAAATGCTTCTTTCACAGACTCTTCTTTGTCATTAGTTGGTGCATAACATTGGATGACATTTACATTTATTTTCTTTTTAGCTGTTTTAAAAGTAGCTGTTATTATTCTGGGTCCAACGGCTTCCCATTCAATGAGTGCTTTCTGTGCTTCTATAGATATCATAAGAGCTACCCCTTCACTGTGGAGTGAACTTTCGTCTACATGTCCTGAGGACAGCACCAATTCCCCTGTGATGAGTTTCTTCTTGTCTACCCCCTTCCACTTTGTTTCACAAATTCCCGGAACCTCAATTTTATATTCCCTCATTTCTGCTGCTACTTGTGCCACTTTCCCTTGTTTGTTTAATGTCCGAACATTCCAAGTGCCAAATCTGGAAGTTCTCCTAGAAGAAAAAAGGTTAGTCAGTAACACAGACTCTTTTTGGCTTTCTCTGTGTTGCATCATACGCCTCCCTGCAAAAGGACCTTCCCATGTCTTGGATGGCTGTGTTTTATTTTCTTGAATTGACTTGTCCATGTTTGTTGAAGTTTTTTGTAGTTTAAATTTTTTTTTACAGGATGGGGTAACCAGTGCCATGCTCAACCCTCCTTAGTCGCTTTCTATGAATTGCATGGGAGTGAACAGTGTTACTATTCTTCACTCCCCTTTCAGGCCCTGGTAACACATGGGTGTTTGTTCCACTAAGTAAGCAATTAAACACCCAATGTGTGGAGATTAGCAAAAGATACTAAAGCCATTGACTACAAAGGACATAAATCGTTTTAACAGCAAAGTGAGATGACCATACTAAGAACACCCAACATAATAAAACACGATGTTAGCAATCCATGCACTCTCATACCTCACACCGTCAAAAAAACACCCATTTGTCAAGTCCCGTACCAGAAGTAAATTAATATCATATTAATTAATAGTTATAATGCAAAGCATTAAAATTAATACCATTATGTAATAGAAGCAATAGATGAAATGAGGCAGACAATCAACTAAGAAAGCTACTGAATGCAATCCCATGAGTTAAAAGATTAAAAGTATGTGTACCTGTAAAGTACATGTCATCAACATAACAGTGATGTTAAGAGAACCAATGTAATATTGTATCTAACACACTTGTGTGAGCAATAGTTAATACTATGTCTGTGTGTTGTACGACTTGATAATAGTATGGCATATTAGCCATATATAGATTCAAATATAGTGTGAGTGTAAAAATGATTTGTATCAAAGATCAAACCAAGTCTGGCAAATTAACATTAAATAACACTCAATTTTAAGCACAGTACATACATGTGTAGTGTAATGGTAATATAGTCATTAATCAAATTACCCACATAGTCTATTGAAGTATGTTCAAATAAATCCATGATTGACTTCCATGCATTAGTATGTTTGAACGAATGCAAATGTTAATATCCAAATACATTGTGAATCGAAAAACCATCAGATAGGAAATGTTTTTGTTACTTCCCTTGATTATGCAAATTATTCTAGAGTTATGTCCCTTTATTTGTAGACGTCGGTTTTCCAATAAAAAATGACAATACATGTCCATAAGAGGTATATCCATAAGTCACAGTATTTTCAACATTCCACATACTTTGTGTGCGTAAGCTGTTAGATTGTATATGAGCACTATCAATAAGGCACAATATATGTACGTAATGTGCTGAGGTGAAAGAGATATGACATCATCTTGAGCATTTCAGTATTCATCATCATAATGTGCCATGTGAACCAATTAATCGTATGAATACCATCACATCACTGCAGAATTTTTTCTGTAAAATGAGAAAATGACAAGTAGTCCTTAGTATTGGTAGCTTATAGTATGTTATAGTATCTTCCATTCTTGGACTTTTTGTCCAACCGTAGTAGAATCAAACCAACACTTCATTATAACTGTATTAGTCAACGTATCACCATATCATGAAGTCAGTTCATAGGTTAGTTTCATATTATAAGTCACCTGCATTCATAGTGTTGATTGGTAATATAGGATCCTTTATGCAGCATGATAGAAGACTATCGTTAGCAACTCTCTCTCTCCATAATGGGGTACTTTTGTTCTGTTGAAGACAGTTTTCTGCTGACATATAGGATTGGATGCATGCACCCTTCAAATTTTTGCATAAGCATTCCACCGATTCCTGTTCCAGAGGCGTCTACTCTGAGGGCGAATGGAAATCAAGCGTCAGGTAATCTCAAAATTAGTGACTTTGAACAATTTAATTTCAATACATTTAAAGCAACTTCACAAACATGTGTCCAAACAATTTTGTTTGGCGAGATCTTTTTCAATAACGAAGACAGAACTGAGGTAATTTCTGAAAAATTGGGTTTTAAGAGGTATCGCCTCCTGCCAGCGTGTGCACATATCAATGCAGGTCAGCACATATTGTTGACCTCTAGCTGACATGACCTTTAATGGACCAATAAGGTCAATAGCCATCTTTGTGAACGGATGCAATGATATATCTGATGCCTGGATAGGCGCATTTTGTTTGGGCCTTTTTGTTGCCACACCTTGGCAAACTTTGCATGTGCGACAAAAAGCTTTCACATCTTTTGTCACACCAGGCCCAAAAAAATGCGACAAAACCCTCTGTTTTGTTTTAGCAATCCCCAAATGACCTGCACAATTAATATCGTGAGCCTGTCATAAAACGAATGGGCGAAAACAAGCTGGTACCATAATCTGTTTTCTCACAGATGTGGAATCTTGGAAATTTCTAATTAAAATTCCATTTTTTAACGTGTACCAATGTATAGAATTATTATTCACCATCACATCATCTGATTTTGCAACCTGAACAAATTTCTTTAAGGAATCATCATCATTCTGTCTCTGAATGAATGAATCCTTATCAATAAGTTCCACCTGTAGATTATCATCATTTTCCTCCTCCTCATCATTATTTTCCTCATCAGTCACCATCTCCTCAATCTCACTCTCATCATTCATCACCTCAAAGTTTTCTTCTTTTTGTTTTTTTTATTTTTGTGTTTGTTGTATTTTTGTTGTTGTTGTTGTTCCTTCTGTTGTTTGTTTGGTTTTTTTTTCTTCATTACTTTCTTGTTTGTTTAAAAAAAAATACATAATTAATTTTGTAAATGTATGCTTTATAATGTTGGATGGCTTTAAATAAATGCTTAAACTTACATGTGAGAATGAAAGGTTATAGTATGCACGATAAGTGAGAGTGGAAGGGCAGAATGTTAGATGGGCCTGCGCGCCCAATTCTTAACCTTTTAAAATTAAATTTCATTCGTTCGTTCAGTGTGTGACCTATCCAATACCATTGTCTTCTCCTCAAATCTTGTTCCACTGACGTTTGTCTGGTTTGTGCCATCAGGTGTCCATGTTATTTTAGATAATTCTTTGACTTAAAAAGTTTACGCAGGTTTGTTTAGTCATTCGGATGCTCAACCCTCCTTAATAACCTCCTACAGACTGTGTGGTAGGATATATATTTCTTAGAAAGTGGTATCTTGATAATTTGCCTTTTCACGCATGAAGTATGGAGCACAACTACATCTGGTTGTCCTGGCAGGACGCCTGCCCCAAGCATCTACATGTCTTACAACTGTGGTTTCTGTAGCATCTTGTTTTAATGATAAAGTTGCCAGTCTCTCTACGACACGCCTGACGGGGCAGTAGATCTATCCCTTCTTTGTCTCACCAGAGACCCACGGGAAGGAGACTGATTATTTCTTGCAGTAGTGGTCCAATCTCAACTGTCTAAATCTAGGCTACCAAAGTTTGTGTACGACAAAATGCAAGTAGGTGTCCAATATTCACCTTTTATGTAGCCACTTAATAGTTTGCGACCTATATCTCTGTGTCCTTTTTATGCACAACTTAAGGAAATTTATGCCAACATTTTTTGTTTACTTTTTAATGAATCAGATGAAGTCAAACCGGTTTTTCATCTCACGCCTGGTCTGTGACGAATCTTAAGAAAGCCGACAGAAAACGTTGTTGACCTGTGAAGACGTCTGTAATTATAAATGAGGAACTATTTTAAGTACTGATTTTCCAGTCTAGTGAATTTATTTGAATCAGGTGAGAAACAGGTTTTCTAGGAGGGATTAGTACTGCTGATAAAGAACGAGAGAATAGTGGAGTCTCTAACACAGTTGTGAATTGTCGGCTATAGAATACTTGCTTCAGAATAGAACTAATACTAGTTCCGGCATCTAGCGTAGAGTTGTGTATTTTTGTTGTTGTTTAACAAGGAATGCAAAACTTGTCGCACTTTCACAGCGAATGCCAAGTTGATGAATCTGTGGTCGTAGAAATAAAAGTTTGACTGTGGACTAGTCCTAGGCACCAAATGGGTATAGGTGGCCGTTGGTGATGGTTGTCTACTATATCCTACTTCTACCTTGTTTTTATCGTATAGTGGGTTCGTATCACTACCCTGAACAGTAGGCAGCGTATGTATGTTTGATGGTGTTAGGTTAACTCCTTTCTCACAGACGACAAACAGTTCAAAAGTGACAAGTGATGAATGATCTCGATGATCGATGATTGACTTCACTCTGATAGCAGTAGCAAATAAACGTTGCACTTTATTTACATCGTATAAAGTAAAAGATGTGAATTGATGTGCCCAACCTTCCCTTGAGGTTTGGCCAACTAGTACAGTAGCAATTTCAAATCAATTATTAATACAATGCCTTGCTCTCTCGTTCACTTTTGCTGCTTCAGTATATTCTAGCTGTCTTTCATTAGTTATGGTGGTCACGACTTGAAAACCACAGCTGTCAATGCTTATCTGCTGTCACGTATAGAGTTATGATCATTAAATTTTCTATTATTCTTCCTTTCTTCCACCCGTGTCCTCTATTTTTTTAAGTCACTCTTTATCCTTTTTCCTGTATTTTTCGCATTTCGTTAGTTTGCGAAAAATATTTTCATTTCCCATTCACACTTCGCCAGTTTCGTTTCTTATTTAGAAACGCATTTCATGGCTGATGAAACGAGTAACTTGATTACGTAGATGTCATTCGCGCAGTTATGACGTAACGTATCAGCCCTACCCGAGACGCAGAGTGTTAGAATGCATTCCGTCAGACAGGGGAGCAGACAGCTGTCTACAGTTTCGGCTAAGTTTCTGGGCCTGAAGTGTGAGAATTCACTCCGTCAGACATGATGAGGAGACATTTGTCTGGTAATTTGCATCTGACATGTAGTTTCCAAGGTAGATTCTCAGTGTCAGGTGATATGACACTCACGCTCCACGGCCAGAGTTGGCGTAAGGTGCGAGAAAGCAAAGTGTCAGTTATGGTTCTCAAGATGAGTTTCTCGGGGTAGGTGCCAGTTGTGGTTGATTTTTGTGGTGACAGAAATATGAAACTATCGTCTAGACGCTCAGTTGCTTCTACGCCACTATGATAGTTAGTTATATTTATTCTGTGGACAAGAATCTGACTGATTTAATTTTGAATAACGATTTACAACAACAACTATTTCCGAACTTTCTAGATCGAAAACAACTCACTATTTCTTTCACCGCACGAGAAATGTTATCACGTAGCAAATCAGTTTAGCAAAAACAGAACAAAAACTTGACTAAGCACTTTTCTCTCAAGGGACGTAAAACGCTACTCAAGACCCCCTCCTGAATGTATTATGATTATTTCCCTTAGACTACAAAATCTAATTATAAAAATCAATCTCATAACAATATACCTGCACCCGAATTTCCGTTACCGACACTACCTGTTACAAATCCATGGCATTATCTAGATTGTAGATCTAGGATTTTCCTGTGGCTTTTCTGCCATTCTGGTTTGGTTTTAAGGACTATCTTCAGTGCACACGGACAACTTCATCAGTGCTCCGATCTCCTCCCTTAGATCACACAGGGAGGATCTCAGCACAATGCACGAACTGCGTAGCACCGGCGAGAATCACAATGTGTGTATTTAGAAATCACTTTCTATAACTATTTTTGTGGATGGTTGGTTTCTAATTTTTAAATGTTGCCATGGGCAGCGGCCTTATGACCTACTCTTTACAATTTCCAACTGCAGGGTGTTTTTAACGTGTGCAACTTGCATCCGATGTCACTACCCTGGAGACCAGGGGGGAGTATGACATCATTAGGACCACTGGTTCTGAAAAAAAAAAAAGAATTTCCATAAATTATATTCCCTCAACTGCGAATCAAACCCGGTACCTCTAGAATCCAAAGTGGACACCATACCTCTTAGCCACTACTCCGACTCTACATTCTGAAAATTGTAGAGTTGGGGCCATAAGCTGCAGTTTCTTTCCCGAGCATTCTGTCTTGGCCTGACATGCCTTTAAATGGTTATCTAGCAACTTCATGTTTTTTGTTGAGTACCTATGTTCCATGGGGCGCTAAAGTGCCAGATTTCTCTAAGATACACCAAGTAAAGACAACAGAAAATAAACTGAAACAGAAGAAATATATCAGAACATTTTTAAAGGACAATGTTTACACATGAAGAGTTTAGAATGGCAGAAAATATTGACAGCAGTAGTTTTCAAGTCATGACCACCCTAACCACGATGGACAGATAGAGATACTAAGACAATGAAAGAGAGAGAGAGAGAGAGCATCAAATGAATTTATCATCAACGAAAATTGTGCTGTACAAGTTTGGCCAGCCTCATGGGAAGGTTGGGCGCATCATTTCATATCTTTTACTTTATGTAAATAAAGTTCAACGTTAATCTGCTTACTTCTGTCAGAGTGAAGTTAATCATCAACTGTTGAGATCATTCATCACTTGTCAATTGTGAACTGTTAGTCGTCTGTGAGTAAGAGGTCATCTTTACATCATCAAATTAAAGGCTGCCTACTGTTTTGGGTAGAGATTCGAACCCACTATACGGTACGATAAACACAAGGTAGAAGTAGGGTATAGTAGACAATCATCACCAACGGCCACACATTGTTATATCTCCTGGCATATGAATATTGAATCGTTATTTTTCCTGCTTGTGAATGTTGTATCGTTATATCTCCTGGCATGTGAATATTGTTTCGTTATATTTCCTGCTTGTGAATGTTGTATCGTTATATCACCTGCTTGTGAATAGTGTACCGTATCGTTACATCTCCTGGCATGTAAATGTTGTACTCAGTTTTTAAGTTATATATGTATTATCACATGTCATGTTCTTTAACTTGCATGATATAAATAAATAACACAAATATACAGAATATTGTTTCTGGTTTTTATCGTCCTTATTTTCTCGGTATTGTCTTGTGACCGAACTGGTTACAACATCATTGAAAGAATGTGTGTGTGTCCGTCAGCTGATCGAGTCAGTTCAGTTAATGGTTGAGCGCAGGTAAATATTTTGAAGTGCGCTAACTCTTGTACGTTTCTTGGTTCAAGTCATTACAGGTCTGTCCGCCTGAGATGGAAATTCTTGACCTTATTTTATTCTTCCTTCCCAGAGTTCGTTCGTACCCTTTTTATGTTTAGTGAAAAGCAATCTCGTATAATGGTTTTGTCAAAGTATCCAACTGTAATATTCCAACGAAAACTCAGCAATGTAGAAAAATAAAATATAGTTTATTAACGTGATTTTGGAACAGCAATGTCATTGGCACAATGGTGAAGTACTTATGTCTTTCTTACACAAAGTAGTGAGTATCCAAAAATGAAAGTGTAAATTCACAGGAATAATATATCCACTAGAGTAAAATACAAACTTGTCTACTTAAAAATACTTGTCTAACTTGAAAAACTTGTCAAGTTAAAAACAACTTTTCTTGATAATCTCAAAGACAAAGTTCTGTAAAAATCCTCGTGCCTAACGAATCCTAAAATCTGTACAAGCCCTCTCATTCGCCCACGTCTCTTCTTTATATACAGCCCACTGTTTTTTCCCGCCAATTTTCACACGATGCTTTATTTTTCACACGGTACCAAACATCTACATTTGCACACGCCTCCTCAGCTTTTCGACTTTTTTCACACGACTCTCACTCTAGCAACGGAAAAAACCCAGATTAGCAACTTCTCCCAAAACTTTCCATTCAATAAACATGCATTTACTATTTTGTTGTTCTGGGACAGCTGTTCTCGAAGCCGTGAACTTTTCATGATACTGTATTTTGTTCACAAATGTCTTAACTGCTTTTAACGTTGTTATTTCTCATTTTATGTGGTTTTTAACACGTATTAATTGTAATGTATGCCTAGCGGTCACACAAGTCCCGAGTCCAGAAAACTGCATCCCATGTGGAGACATTTTTGTCTTATCAACTTAAAAAAATCAAGTCGCTAACATACATACTGGGGCAAAATATGAAATGGGGGCATATATTTATGAGTCAATTGGCAATGGACAATAGTTGAGAAAAATTTATGTTACTGGTATAAGTCATTGACTGGGGGCATATATTTATGAGCAAAAATGAGAAAAAAATAATTACGAGGTCTCAGTATACATGTGAGCCAAAAAAAAAAAATATATAAAAAAATAAAAAAAATTTCAAGATTTTAGTATACATGTGAGCCAAAAATTTTTTTCAAGAGCTCAGTATACCTGTAAGCTAACTTAAAAATGTATTACAAGATCTCAGTATACCTGTGAGCCGAAAAAAATGTAAAAAAATTATTATTTCGTAAAACGAGGGACCCAGTAGATTTATATTGCGTAAAACGGGGGACACATACAAGTTGTTTATACACTATGTCATTAAACAGTATGGGATATGGATAGCAATGTGGAATACGCAATGTAAATTATTCATGTATTAATACACTTATTTAATCATTATTTAACAAAATGCTCGTATTAATTATAAAAATGTGGAGTTATGATATGAAATATACATAATTAATATTAAACTTATTGAACTTTTTATTTAAAGTCAACACATATAAGATTTGGTCATGCCAAACAAAATTCGAGTGTTAATCAACACTCAGGACAATAAATGAATCCTATCTTAATATTTACATCTGAATGGTAACTAACCATAGCTATTACCTGTGACCATGACCTCCGCTAGTGTGAACGGGAGCGGTGAAAGGTCACACTAGATATTTTGAACTCTCATTGACGGCACAGTGTGGCGTCAACTGAGGGAGAGGGGGGTGGTGGTGGTGGTGGGGGGGGGGGGGGGGGGGGTTTATAGTACAATGAAAGAGCTGGGGGGGGTAGAGAAAGTAGTTCCGGTTTGGCGGCTAATGACATGTATAATAATGTTTTGGTTTTCCGCCGAAGTCTTAATATTATGACATAAACTGTCATAGTTGTGGTCGGGTGCAGTGCCAACAAGAACTGTAGCGCATTGCCTACAAACGGCAAAATCGCCCGTTTTGGTTGATGTGCTTGTCTTACGATCAAACAATGTCTTCTTTAACCCTTGAGATTCTGCCTTAGTGGCAATTAGTACATGCATGTGTTTGGTTAAGTTAATAATGTACAACATTACATGTATTTCTAAGTTCAAACAAAATGTAATTTAAATCTTCTAATACAAATATAATGGTTTGAATACTGTAACTGTGCATGTTGAATAGAGTTGCGCCTCTGCAGATTTTTCTCTTCACTGGCGGTTATGACTGCCGCTGATAGCATCAACTGGACGACATAGAAGGTGGCTGGCATCATCATCAGAAAAACTTTTTAGAGCAGCCAGCAAGAGCACGCCGGCCGACTCTAAAATAGCATGTCTCTCATAATGCTATCGTACTCGGACAAGGAAAATGAAACCATTTAGGGTAACCAAGCCAGAGCAAACTGGGTTAACTCTAATATAGCATTGTCTCTCCTGGACAAATCTGCTATCGTACACGGACAAAAATGAAACCATTTAGAATAGCCCAGCTAGAGTAACCTGGAACCTGGCCATCTCTAATAGAGCTTCTCTCCTAGACATCTTCTTAGTGTCTACAGCAGTGACGGTTGATGTAGTAGTCTAGGGTTGATGTGTTGTTACAGGTAGGGTGTCTGCGAAGTTGACATCTTCTTAGTGTCTACAGCAGTGACGGTTGATGTAGTGTTACAGGTAGGGTGTTGCGAAGTTGATGCACTGTGTTGTGCGATGTTCTTTGGTTTAGTTTGCCATTTCGTGTACAGCTTTGCACGAACATGCTCCTGTGGCAGGCGTATAAACTTTGTCTGTGGTAGCGATTCGTTTGATGAAGATGCGTAGGGTCGTTTCGAGGCGAACCGAATGGATGTGTCCATATTATCGTCGGTATGCTCGTTATCGGCATCGTTATCACTTTGGTATTCTTCAGTATCAAGGTCTGACTCATCGCGTTGTGTGGAAGTTCGAACGGGAGCATTTCGTTCCGTTAATGAGGCAGGTGATAAGTCTGTATCGGAAGGTTGTTGTGTATCTAAATGGGTGTCGGCATCTTGTAGAGTCTGTTGTTGTTGTTTTTCTGCATTTAAAGTTGTGTTGCTATCTCTGGACAACGATTGGTAATTATCTGCTTGAACTCGAAGATTTCGTGCTTGAATTCTCTCACGTAGCTCCTGCGGAGGGATGTCATGTTCACTCGTAGAAGTGTCGCGACATCTACGTAGTCTGTCGATAGCATCGTGCGGGGGGTGAAGAGAGGGGTTTGAGTGTTCATCGTCGTAATGTGACACATCAGATGTAGAGGATGATGTGGGGGGACAAAAGAGGGTGGTTTTGCGAATCGGTCTGGTGTTAGTGAGGATAGGCTGGGAAACAGGACGATGATTATCTTTCTTGATTTGTGAAATGTGGGCTTTCGTCCTGATCTGTCTTTCTTCGTGCCACAGGATCAAATTTGTTGGTGTAGTCTGTTCTAAGATTTTGAAACCATCGATCCATTTGTCGTCAAATTTAGAATGTCGAACGTGTTTTTTGTAGTTGTGTACGCTGTTTCTTCCGGAAAGCTTTTTCTGCATTTTAGTTCGCAATTTGATGTGCTGCATGCTTTTGTTGTAGGATGACAGCTGTCGGGTCCTCTCCCATATATCTGCGTTGTGGTTGGAGAAGGTTGTCCATCGGGAATACCGGCTCCCTACCGTAAAGTAGGTAAAATGGCGAGAAACCAGTGGTGTCGTTAATGTTTACTCGTATTGCTTCTAAGGCCTGATTAATGTATAGATCCCAATATTGATCGTTGCCTTCGATGTGTTTGGATAGAATATCATGAAGGGTTGAATGCATTCTTTCGTTTCTTCCGTTACTCTGGGGCCGATAGAAGCTAGTTGTGGTGTGTTTGATGTTTAACTTTTGTAATGTTGATTTAAAAGGATTGCCAACGAACTGTTTTCCATTGTCCGTGATGACTCTTCTAGGACAAGTATGTCTAGGTAGAAATTCTTGCAAAAAGAAATCGGTGACAGTTGTAGAAGTCACATCTTTCATAGGGAAACTCTCCGGCCAAACAGAGTACTGGTCTACAATGTGCAACAAGTACCTGTTTCCTACAATGTTAGGGGGTACGGTCCAGAGATGTCTAAACTGACAGTTTCCTTGGGATAGTTGGAAGGTTGCATTTTTTGTAATGGGGATTTGTTCGCCTTCATATTTCTCCTTTTGCAGATCTTACAAGTGGCCACGTAATCAATTATATCTTTATACATGGTTTGCCAGTAATACCGTTTCTTAATGACGTCTATCGTTTTTTCTCATCCCAGATGTCTATTTTCATCGTGGAACTGGATGAGGATGTCAGGTATTAAATGATGTGGAATATATTTCTGTAATCTTCCATCTTGTTTGGAGTCAATATGATAGAGTGCTTGGTCATGAGGAAAGATAGTAAAATCCTTGACTTTTGCTGGTGTTTCTTTAATTTGTTTCATTATTTTAACGACTTCCGGGTCTTTCATTTGTTCCTGTAGGATGTCAAAGTTGTCTGTTTGATCCTCTTCTGACAATCCGCCAGTGTCTGTGTGAGTGTCGATTGATCGGCAATTCGGTTTGAATTTATGACATTTATTTGTCTAGTATTGTCATTTATGTCTGTTGCAGCTGTTTCATTTTCGTTACTCTGTGTCGGGTTGTCAGGATATGAAATTCTAGAAAGCAGGTCAGCACATGTATTGAGGGTTCCGGCAATATATTCTATGGTAGTGTCATAGTTCTGCAAATTCATCGCCCAAGTTTGAAGCTTCTTTGGTTGTTCGGATGTCTTCGTCAATCAACTAACAAGGGGTTGGTGATCTGTTCTAATGATAAATTTTGTTCCGCGGATGTAAAAATCCAGTTTCTGCATAGCATAATGAATGGCAAATGCTTCCTTTTCAGTTGTAGTCCAACGCTTTTGGGACTTACTTAATGCGTTTGACAGGAAGGCAATTGGCTTTTCGTTGGGTATATTTGGGATAATAGGGGTTTCATCAGAATGGTTTGGTTGGACAAGGCAAGCTCCTACAGCGTTATCAGAAGCGTCAGTGTATAGGATCATTGGTTTGGTGGTATCAGGGTGTGCCAACATTGGAATGGTTGTGAGTGCATTTTTTAGATAATCGAATGCTTGTTGACATTGATCCGTCCATCTGAACCTGGCATATTTCTTAGTTAGGGCTATTAATGGCTCTGCCGCCTTGGAGAAATTGACGATGTGGCGTCTGCAATAACTACAACATCCAAGAAAACCTCGTACGTGTCTCACAGTTGTAGGGCGTGGCATCTCTCTGATCGCTCGTACTTTCTCGTCGTCAGGGCGAACTCCACTGCCATTAACAATGAAACCTAGGTATTTTGTTTCCTGTTTTAGGAATTTACATTTCGAGAGTTTCAACTTTATGTGATGATATTTTAGACGATCAAAGACTCGTTCAACCCTTTTCATGTGGTCTTGTATTGTACCTGGCGTATGGACTAAGATATCCTCCATGTATGCCAAAACCAAGGGCTGGAATCCTTTCAAGACCTCATCCATGAGGGACATATAAGTGGCGGGGCTTGATTTAAGTCCGAAGGGCATGACATTCCATGCAAAGGTACCGACATGCGTACAAAATGTAGATTTTTCCTATGCCTTTGGTGACATTGGGATGCAGCAGAAACCGGATCGTGCATCCAATGTTTTAAACCATTTGGAATTTCCAAGCGTCGCCAGTATATCATCCATCCTGGGAAGTGGGTATGATATCGTCTTCGTTATCTTGTTAAGTGCACGATAATCGCAGCAGAAACGGTGGCTGCTGTCTTTCTTTGTGACGATGACAATAGGGGATCACCATTGAGATCTTGATCTTTCTATAATACCAGCTTCAAGCATCTCATTTATAGATTTCTCCACTAACTCACGGTTCTTAAGGGGAGTGTGGTAAGGTTTGAGGTGTACTGGAACATCAGTTGTGGTGTTTATATATATTTGGACTGTAGATGTGCGCTCCAGTTCCATGTAATTGATGGCAAACATGTGTTAGTGTTTGGTGACAAACTGTTGAAGCCTATTGACATGAGGTTCTTCTGCATGCAAGGTTTGAAGTAATTTTATCAGCCTTTCTTCCCTATTCTTTTGCACTTCAGTTGTACTGGATGTTCCTTGAGAACTGCTTTATTGCTGTGGTTCGGTGGTGAAGCGTTGATGATCACTCTCGATCTGTCTTGCACTCCGGCAGTATCGTGGTTTGTTGTGTTGAATGTAAGTTTCGCTCTCTCTACCACTACGGCAGTACTGTGGATTTAGCGGTCGTTGATTTATTGAAGGTTTGTTTCCCTGAGTGTTTGTCTGGGTATGTACTAGTTGGTTATGTCGCTGGTTTTTCATATTAATTAAGCGATGGTATCTGGGGGTAACGTGCGTCACAAGATTAATCTCATGAAAACTTCTGCATGTCCTGTGATGTAAGCTGTCATTATCAAATTCTGGATAATATCTCTCAGTGCCAAATCCGTTCCTGTGATAAGCCTTTCTATTTCCTGCCCGCTGTTTTCTCGTATAAGCGTAAAATTTACTTGGAGAAGTTCTGTCATTTGTCTTATAAGCCGGTAAGTGTGCTGGTGTTAGAGGATACGGTAGGCTTCAATAGCTATTTCTTGATCTACGATATCCGCATAATTCAAGTCATTATCAATTGTAGGTTTTCGCTTCTATACCTCTGTGAGGCAGTGAATATTGTGGTATTTACGCACATATTTATCTGGGTAGGCAGGTGAAAAGTTACACTGTTCGTTTGTTCGGCGGGTGTAATTTGTATGTTTACCAGTATTAACATACATGTTATCCTTGTAATACCTGTGTTCGGCTTCGCAGTGGGATCTCATTCCATACGGTTTGTACGGAACGTAGACTGAATGTTTGGTGACAGGACGAGTATCCCGGCGCTGTGATTTCTCAAAGTTCGTATGAGGGTGTGGGAAAAAGTGTGGGGCTGACGAGGAAAATTGAATGGAGAAGGGTGACTCAGATCATCAATCTGTGTTTCTTTCTTGTTGGTGGGGGTTGGAAAAGGTTGAACCTTGTCTGTTATATTTGTGTTCACTGTTAAAATGTAGTACAGTCATCCTTACGTACTGGTAACAACTGCATTCAATGTAAGTGCGGCATTCACCCCTCGCACATAAATCTCTATCTCTGATCTATATTCAATGTAAGTGCGGCATTCACTCCTCGCACATAAATCTCTATATGGTCTGTATACAATGTAATACAATGTAAGTGCGGCATTCACTCCTCGCACATATATTTCTATCTCTGGTCTAACCACCAGGCATCCAAGTTCCTTCAGAACTTAACAGCACGGGAAAATCACAACGCGCTTACGTAGACCTCCTATTGGCGCGGGAAAGCCAACAACGCGCATTCAAATAATAGCATATAATGGTCCTAACATAGACCTCCTTCTGACACGGGAAAACGACGTGTCTTTTTAATCCAAAGTGCGGCATTCACTCCTCGCACATATATCTATACCTCTGGCTAATCACCAGGCATCCAAGTTCCTCCTGAACTTTACAGCGCGGGAAACCCACAACGCGCTTATAAATAATAATATATAAAGGCCTTGTAAATACACCTTACGCGGTACATCATCGCGTCACATCCAATATATTATAATGAAAATCACATACACTATTCACATACTCTAGAAACACCAACCGTCTCCCTCAACGGATGGCCACAGACTCCCCTTTAACAACTCAGTATTCTTCTCTGACACGTATGCTAACTTCATTCACTTCGCACGCTTTTCTCATGTCCTGTAAACCTCAATTCACTCATGAACGCCCCTGAGTATTCTTCAACCATACTCTACGTGCTTCTAACAGTGATCTTTTAAATGTCACATTCCAAGCTTGCATACTTCAATAAAAATACACTCTAAACAGAGTTACACTATTCTCTACCAACACACATGTATATACACGTCATGTATCCCATGACCTTAACCTACTTACTAACATACTCCAGCCCCGTACACCAAAATCCTTAACACCTAACTGTAACTTCGAATATGACTTAACATTCACAAATTTAACTTGTTCTATAATTGCACCGCGTGCAACAGATGTCGCCTTCCCTGAGGTATTTAAAATCATTACAGGAAAATCACGGGTGGTGGTAACTTCTGTGATTCCTTCTGTGATACTGATGTGGGGATCATCGTTAATTGCATTGTCTGTTAAAGGTTGTACTTCAGTTGTGTGTCCTGGACTGAAGTATTGGGATCCTTTAATACGACCTTTTACTATAGTAAGAGAGTTTTCTTGTAATGTCACTGGCGATGTAAGTCTAACTAACGATTCGATATGAATATCATGTTGCAGCGTAATATATTCGCCATTTATCTTTATTTTCTGCAGATCAAAGTAAATTCTTGCCTGATGTTTGTTCACGAAATCAAGTCCTAATATGAAATTTCGAGACATGCCTCTTGTAATTATAAAAGGATGAATAAGTTTTTGTTGTCCGATCTGAAATGCCACATAAGCAGTTCCAATCGACTGTAACTTTTAACCTGTCACAGAAGCCATATTGGTTTTCGAAGGTGCAAATCTGACATGTTTCTTAATCTGTATGTATATTTGCTCTCTCATCAAGCTAATGGTGGCTCCAGTATCTATCAGAGCTCTGTAATTTTTGTTATTGGTGGATATTAAGCATGAACTGGGATCAGGTGATAAATTTATGTGATTGTTTTCTGTTAGCTGTGGTTTGCAATCGGTACTATGCTGTTGAGGATTGTTTTTGGTGGTGTAGGACTTTGTTCATAACTGTTGTTAAAGTTATGTCTGTTGTGGTCATACCGAATGGTACCATTTATCGGCTGACATAAGCGTTTCCCTGACCTTGGTTGTAAGATCTGAGCTGGCTTCGATTGAAGGAATGATTTCGTTGTGGGTGAGGTCTGTGTTGATCACCATTTGCATAATAATAACGTGGTGAGTGGTTCTCATGCTGATGCGGATGTGCTCTGTATTGATTGTAACTCTGTTTTTGTGTACATTCGTAAGAAGTATGTCCTCGGCGTTTGCAAATAAAGCAAGTAAGGGCAGTAACCTGGTGCACATTCTGTTGATGTCTTCTGGGTTGCTGATGCGAATGAGACTGTCCTGCATGTTGGTTGGGATGATTATAATTTGAATGGACTCTGTGGGAGCTGTTCCTACTCCAATGTGGTCTTGAGTGGCCAATTTCCATCGGCCCGTGGTATTCTTCGGAATGGTCTAGTTTTGGTTCCTGCCAATTTGTTGCTGGAACCTTTTACGAACATTTTCTTCAGTCACCGCTAGTTGAATGGTCTCTGTAATGGTTTTTGTATCCTTTCTAAGAAGATAGAGTTTAAGGTTATCTGCGTGTAATCCGTCAATAAAAACACCAACTAAATGTCTTTCAAGCTCTTGGGAAGGGATTTTCCCGTCTAGAAAAGCATCTTCAGCCAAGTTTCTTGGTGTATTTTGCGAAGTAAAGTCCAAGCATGTTGTCCATCGGTTATATCACTATAGCGTTGTACAAGCTCTTTCCTCAGTGAATCAAAGGTCTCATTGGGATATGTTTTAGATCTACGACGGAGAAAATCGGTTATCAAAGAATCTGAAGACAGGTAAGCTATTCTTTTGCGGTCCTCATCACATGCAGCGTTTATTAGAGAAGTAAATTTGTCCATGTCCACTAGCCAATTCCTGAAAGACTTAGCATCCCCAGCAAAAGGAGTTACGACAGTTCGGACCTGTTGGTACTTGGCGAAATGGTCTACATTACCTAAAGTTTACGTAATCTTCTGTAGAGCAATCATAGCTTCCTCTGCGTCGTCTGGAAGGGGTGTGTGACTTGGTAGAGCTGATTGTTGCTGTTGCTGTATATTTATTAAATGTTGTTGTTGTTGCTGTTGTAGCAGTAGTTGTTGCTGATCAAGCTGCTGTTGCAACGCTTATGGATCCATGATAGTGATTAATAGTGATTAGACCTGTCTGCTATCACTAAAAAAGGTGGCTGTTCGCTCGCCAGAATGAGTATGCTTTTACAAACGAAAAGGGCTGGTCACGGCGCCAATTAGTATCGTGTGGCAGTGCATGTCGTTTGTGCGCAGGTCACGGCATCAATTAGTATCGTGTGACCGGGCTGGTTACAACATCAATGAAAGAATGTGTGTGTGTCCGTCAGCTGATCGGTTCAGTTCAGTTAATGGTTGAGCGCAGGAAATATTTTGAAGTGCGCTAATTCTTGTACGTTTCTTGGTTCAAGTCGTTACAGGCCTGTTCGCCTGAGATGGAAATTCTTGACCTTATTTTATTCTTCCTTCCCAGAGTTCGTTCGTACCCTTTTTATGTTTAGTGAAAAGCAATCTCGTATAATGGTTTTGTCAAAGTATCCAACTGTAATATTCCAACGAAAACTCAGCAATGTAGAAAAATAAAATATAGTTTATTAACGTGATTTTGGAACAGCAATGTCATTGGCACAATGGTGAAGTACTTATGTCTTTCTTACACAAAGTAGTTGTGGTAAAGTGGGATGTTATAATTACAATTTATATGTACAGAATTTATCAATATGAACCTTGTAATGACATATTTTATTAGTATTATCCTATGTGTGTCAGTTGTGTAGTGGTAATATGAGGTAATACTGGTTTTGTTTTTCTCAAGCTATGTTGTTATTTGTCATCATGACTTCAAGTGTTTGTTTATCTTGGAAATAATATGGGGAAAAGTTCACAGTTCCTATCAATTTAAACACTGTATTTTCCCTCTGTTTTATTATAAAGTCAGATTTTGAGGGGGGGGGGGGGCATAATGTTGAGCTCCTCTGGCCACAGACGCTTATCTTTCGTGATGGCGGCAGGAAAAGACTCCTCTGCTCGATAGCCTCCCTGTGTTCTGGAGACACCTCACTGGTCACTATCTGGACCCAGGAGTATGCTGTCAGCCTCTAGGTTCAGCAAAGCTCAGACCAGGTGCTGCTCAATAATTTTAGGACCACGGTCCCTGAAACAAGAAGGTTGTACCTCCTATTTCAGAACTAATTTATAATAAATTTCCAGACTGAACACAATACATAACAAACACTGAGTTCAGAGCGGTAGGCCAACTGCTATCTTCATCTGGAACAATTTTCACCAGTATACTCCTCCCTAATGGTTACTACGCCTCTGCAATTCCATGTAGTTTTACTTTCCTCCGACACCTTCTGTTCAGGTTGGAGCACTATATAGGCTTTACCTCATGTTCGCTACTGAACCACACATATATACAGACATAAATTATCAATTTACATTCAATTTTCATTAAAAAGATATCAAATATTTCAAGCTTACCACAATTCATGGAATAATACACAGTTACGTTGACTGGCAATGAATATAGCACAATTTCGATCTGCCGATGTCCCAGGCTTTTATTTAGAAAAATATGCACTGGCGCTCAACGCACTGGTTCTTTAGTAAGTTTATTTGAAAATGTGGTGCTGACCTGACGCCTCTGATTGACTATATTGGCAGGTCTAACCAATCGAGCCATGTTTACACAGCTTTTCAAAAAAAGTACTCCTACTCACGTTTCCCCTAACAACAAAGAAGTAGTATTTATAGTCCGACTAATCGTGTTTAGCCTTACATTTACTTTCCGCCAATCAAATAGGAGGTAACATGTCAGACTATTTCCCGTACAATGGTGGTGTGAAAATCTGCCACTGAGCGATTCTGATTTTGGTGTTGTCTGACATCCCTCACTATTTCTTTTGGCTATAATTTGTTAATTCCTAGACTATTTGCGTAACGTTTAACATATTCTTTGTCAGCAAGTCCTAAGGAACCCAAATATATAAATTTAATGGGGCTAAGGGGCTGCGTTCAAAATATGTATTTTCCAGGATAGTCGTGTAGTTTTTTATTTTTATTTTTTATGTTTAGAACCGCCACCTGTCCTGCTGTACTGTCAGACTAATGTCAGGATTTTAGACATAAAACAGTAGAATGTCATGTTTCCTAATAAGCGTTTTGTAAGTTTTTAAAACCTAACTCTCGTATGGGTAGTGTTTTTTATCACTGTCGATTTGAAAAAAGCTAGTGCTTGTGGCCTTACACGCGTGTTAGGGGTGGCATTAATTGTGTATCGCGAGACTGTGGTAGTATTGCCTGCGTTCCGGCTTTCAGCCCCTCCCTTTCTTTCTATCCTTAGTCCATCTGTCTTTCGTTTATGATAACTTAGTGTATAAAATGACATGAATGGAATATTAAATATAGGTCAGCTTGCGTATCTCAAGGTTTTTCTTAGAAAGGCAGTACACGTTTTATCGTAGAAAGCGGGTATTGAAGCAGTAGGCTTTTACTATCAACGTGAAACGTTACAATTTGCAGACGAATTAGAAAACAAGGGGGATTTCGAGTACAGTCATTGTGACAGCACTGTTCTTTACCATTCTTCTTTCCTTTTATTGAAGTTATTTGTTAGGCTTTACATTTACTTTTTAATTTATATATGTGGATTAGAATTTCTCACGACAAATCCTCCCCACTTAAAACAGACGTTATATGTCAGTCTATAATTCTATATACACATAGAGAAATTTATTATTTTTCCTGGAGTTTAGGGTGATTCTCATCACACGGATGGCGGCTTAAAAAATCCGCTCCCAGATTTGTTTTTCCACTTATATACTCTATGCTAAACTCAAATGGCTGCATCAATAAGGACCAACGGAGTAATCTAGAATTCTCATGTCTAGCCTGTGCTAGAAACGACAAAGGTTTGTGATCCGTTTGCAACTTAAATGCCTTCCCATACAGATAAATATTGAATTTCTTTATCGCCCATATTACTGCAAGACATTCCTTTTCGCTAGTTGAGTAATTGGTTTCAGCTTTATTCAACTTTCTGCTAGCATATGCCACTGGGCTTAATTCCCCATCCAATGCATCTGATTTCTGTAGCAGAGTTGCACCTAACCCAATATTACTGGCATCTGTCCTTACTATGAATTCTTGACTTAAGTCAGGTAATTTCAAAATAGGTTTGCTTGTGAGCTTTTCCTTCAATTCCTGGTAAGCCATTTCACATTGTGGTGTCCATGTAATTCGATCTGGATTTCCCTTACGTGTCAAATCAGTTAACGGTGCACATATGGAATTAAAGTTTTTGATATACTTTTGGTAGAAACCACATAATGAGACAAAGGATCTCACGTCTTTCTTGGTTTGTGGTCTCGGGGCTTTCTTTAGTTTCTCTAAATTCTTTGGGTCAGGGGTCATGTTTCCCTGATAAACTGTGTGTCCCAAGAATTCCAATTCTTTACATCCAACGCAACATTTGGTTGGTCGGGCTGTTAAATTCGCTTCCCTAAGTCGATTAAACAGCATGTTCAGAGAGTCAATGTGTTCCTCAAATGTTTCTGTTGCTATAAGGATATCATCCATGAAATTTGTGATACATGGATTATTCAGAGGGTCCAATAATTTTCTCATCATTCTAGAGAAGACACTAGGCGCATTCTTCAATCCAAATGGCAATCTATTAAACTCATAGTGTCCTTCTGAGGTACTAAAAGCTAGGTATGGTCTAACCTCAGGCTTTACTGGAATCTGATAGTATCCTTTACTCAGATCCACTTTTGAGAAATATTTAGCTTTATTTAGTCTGGCAAACAACTGATTTGTATCCGGCAATGGATCCACCTGTCCTTCTGTAATAGCATTCAGTCTCCTGTAATCTATACAGAGTCTATGTTCTCCAGAGGGTTTCCTTAAGAGTACAACACTGGAACTATACGAAGATTCACTGTGTGAAATAATTCCTTCCTTCAACAAATAGTCTATCTCTTCCTTCAAAGCTTTCTCCTTAGCAAAAGGAATCGAATAGGGTTTCATACATACAGGTGTGGGGTCTATCAGCTTCATATCATATTCCAATAAGTTTGTATGCCCTGGTCGGTCTGTTAACACCTCTGCATGATTATCTAGAACCTGTTGCACTCTCTCTTTCTGAGTTTTCGTTAAATGTGTACTGATTTTCACCTGTGCCGCTGTCTCACAGGGGTGTAATGGATATTCAAATGATGAAAGTGGTTCCTTTTTCATCTCCATGGCAATGGACAAGGTCAACAAGTGTGTCTCTTCCTGATGTTCTCTTTCCAAATATTTCTTCAGGAGATTCACATGATAGATTTTTTCTTTCCCCTTCTTATCTATCTTATAATTTGTTCTAGACACCTTCTCTAGAACTGTATATGGACCTTGCCATCCAATTTGTAACTTATTCTGGCTACCGGGTAGAAGAAGCAGTACCTTCTCTCCCACAGCCAAATCTCTGTCTTTAGCTTTCCTGTTATAATAGGCAGCATGTTTCTTCCTGGCTTGTTTCAAATTTTCATTGGCAAGTTTCCAGCCAGTTTTTAAACGAGTGGTCAGCTCATTCACATATTGGTATGAGGATGTAATATTTTCCTCTGCCTTTTCATCAGTCCACGTTCTTAACAGAGCTTCGAGTGGACCTTTTATTGGCCTTCCAAACAATAATGTTGCCGGGGCCATACCGGTTGAACTATGGGGTACCTCCCGATAAGCAAAGAGGGCGGCGTGCAGGTACTGGTCCCATGTATCTGGTTTTTCGTGTGCCAACTTTCTCAGGATTGACATCAACGTGCCATTAAATCTTTCCACTTGGCCGTTCCCTTGGGGGTGGTACACACTACAATGGAAGTGTTTGGCCTGGAAGATCCTGAAAACTTCTTCTGTTAGTTTCCCCTTGAACTGAGAGCCATTATCAGTCAAGATTTGATTGGGAAAGCCTAACCTTGTGAAAATTGTGAGCAATGCCTCTGCCACATGTTTAGAATCAATCGATGACAGGGCTACCGCCTCTCCCCACATAGAACAAGTGTCCACCAGAGTCAGAATGTAGCTGTTCCTTCTCTTGGTTCGGGTGAGAGGTCCCACAAGATCCACGGCAACTCTCTCAAAGGGTGTTCCCACTATGGGCATTTCCCCCAGAGTTGCTGGTGCAGTCCAATGTTTAGGTGCTACTCGTTGGCACTCTGGACAGGATTTTACATATCGTTTGATATCTTCAGTTATCCCTGGCCAGAAATAGTGACAAGCTATACGCTGTCCTGTTGCGCTGATCCCCATATGACCACTGAAGGGAATCGCATGCCCTAGTTCCAACACTTTAGTCCTATATGAAGTGGGAAGGACCAGCTGTCCGTGACCATTGGATTCAGATCCAGCCTTCCTATAAATCAGTTTGTTCTTCATATAAAATTCTCCCTTGCCTGGAGGTGTATGAGATTTGGGCAACTTCTTGAAACACGGCTTGAGTGTTTTGTCCTCCGCCTGTGCCTTCCTCATCTCATCTGGATGAGTATTTATTGGATTATCCTCCTCCTTTTTAGACTGTGATCTGGTCTGCACTGTTGCCAATATCACAGGTCTCTTGGGATTCCCCAAGAAGACATATCTACACCCCAATATCAGAGGGTAGATTGGCTCATTTATCACTGCTGCTTTTATGATTCCTTCCACATATCGCGTTTTCACCTTTATCCGGGCGACGGGAAGTGTCATGGTAGCTACATCCTTGGTTGCAGTTTGAATCTCCACTGTTTCTGTGGTGTATTGATCGGCCTGCACCAGGTGAGAACTCACAACGGAATCGTAATCTAAACCGGTATCATATAAACACCTTATAGTGACACCATTACAGATGACATCTTCACACACTGGGGGGTGGTATGGTTCCTGTAGTTCTGCAGGTTTGACCTTTTTTTCCTTTTTCCCAGATGTCATAGCAGCACAATGAGGAGGTTTCCTTCTACAATGGTCAGTGTCATGATTGTTCATCTTACAATTTTTACACCACCTTTTCCCTTGGTTGAAAGATTTTCTTTCATCATATTTCCTTTCATCGAATTGTGGGGTTTTATTTTTATTGTCATACCGTGGCCTATCAAATTGGTGCTTACCTTTGTTTTGATCTCTAGGATCAAATTTATTAAAGTTCTGTGGTGCCCTAAAATTTTCCACCTGTTTCTTTTTATTACCTGATACCTCTGCCTGAGCCGCTTGATACCTTTCTGCAACATTTAGCAACTCACCCAGCCTCTCTGCACCTTGTTCCATGAGAAACTTTCTCAGGTCTGGAGCCATGGACTCTCTTAATTGTTCTATAAGGACCATTTCCTTAAGATCTTGGGTTTTCCCCAGAGAAGTCCATTTCTCCAAGTATGTCTCTAACCGTGCAGAGAACTGGTGATAGGTTTCACCTGACAGTAGTTTAGCATTCCTAAATTTTTTCCTATAAAATTCTGCGTTCTTTTCATATCTTAACAAAAGAGCCTGCTTTAGCATGTCATAATTTTCCTGATCACCTCTGCTCATTTTGGCAAAAACTTCATAAGCTGCCCCACGAAGACCTTGAGATAACTTTAAGCTCCACCTTTCTCTCTCTAACCCATATGTGGTAGCTAATAGTTCATATCTATTTAGATAGCTCTCAATATCATCGTCTTTCTCAACAAAATGATCTAAATGAAAATTCATAGCTGAGGTTGAGGCTCCCTGGCTAGCAGTGGCATCAGAGGTAAAGGGACTGGCACCATTTTCAGGAGCATGGCCTTGAAACTCAAACTCCCTTAGTCGTAACTCATGTTCCCTTTGTAATCTCTTCTCCTCCTTTTCTGCTTCCCTCTCTGCAGCTAATCTTCTTTTTCTGCTCTTCCCTTTCTTCTTTCCTCGGCTTCCAATGCTTTAGCCTCTTTGTCAGCCTCAATCTGCAACCTCTTAGCCTCAGCCTCAATCTGCAACCTCTTAGCCTCAGCCTCAATCTGCAACCTCTTAATTTCTTTTTCAGCCTCTAACCTCTTATCTTCGGCCAACCTTTCAGATTCTAATTTTCTTTCGGCCTCTTTTTCTAATCTTCTTTCTTCCCGTTCAATATATTTGTCACATTCAGCAGTGACATAAGCAATCATAATTTGCCCGTCCATTCCTAACTCTTTCGCAGTCTGTACAGCAGCAGATCGAAATTTTGCCAAGTCGGCCATTGTCTAACATGCAATTGTAAACAATTCAATCTTTCAATAATTATCTAAGGACACTACAGGCACTGAGAGCTCAACCTTATTTATTTCCACCCAAGGATACCTTTTAATTCTTATTATTCCCAATATCTATAACAGGAGAAAGTTCAATATCCCTGGAGCGAGACCCCAATATATGTGGTAAAGTGGGATGTTATAAATATTTATAGGGGACTTAGTGTACTGACTGAGATCAGCTGTGAAGGTATCTGTATCTAATAGGTGTAGTGTTTTACAGATAACCTTACTTGCTACCACATTATAACTCAGTCAGAATTATTCTGGAATATTGTGATGACTACGTTAAATGTCTAGGGTATGTATATGATGAAGTGTAAGTCACAACAACAACAGACAGATAAACAATTTAATTTATTCCACCACACTTGACAACACTGTGACACTCACACACATTTAACACTCTATAAGACTATCTTAAATGAGGCACTGGTAAATTTTCAAATATAAATATGTATTAATTACTTTCACTAATATATGTGTCCTGATTCAAATACAAAGTGAACCAGGAATCACAATCAATTGTAATTACAATTTATATGTACAGAATTTATCAATATGAACCTTGTAGTGACATATTTTATTAATATTATCCTATGTGTGTCAGTTGTGTAGTAGTAATATGAGGTAATACTGGTTTTGTTTTTTCAAGCTATGTTGTTATTTGTCATCATGACTTCAAGTGTTTGTTTATCTTGGAAATAGGATGGGGAAAAGTTCACAGTTCCTATCAATTTAAACACTGTATTTTCCCTCTGTTTTATTATAAAGTCAGATTTTGAGGGGGGGGGGGGGGGGCATAATGTTGAGCTCCTCTGGCCACAGACGCTTATCTTTCGTGATGGCGGCAGGAAAAGACTCCTCTGCTCGATAGCCTCCCTGTGTTCTGGAGACACCTCACTGGTCACTATCTGGACCCAGGAGTATGCTGTCAGCCTCTAGGTTCAGCAAAGCTCAGACCAGGTGCTGCTCAATAACTTTAGGACCACGGTCCCTGAAACAAGAAGGTTGTACCTCCTATTTCAGAACTAATTTATAATAAATTTCCAGACTGAACACAATACATAACAAACACTGAGTTCAGAGCGGTAGGCCAACTGCTATCTTCATCTGAAACAATTTTCACCAGTATACTCCTCCCTAATGGTTACTACGCCTCTGCAATTCCAGCATTATTTCTTTCTAGTCAATAAGATAGGTGTCAGTGTACTGTTTGGCAATTCCATGTAGTTTTACTTTCCTCCGACACCTTCTGTTCAGGTTGGAGCACTATATAGGCTTTACCTCATGTTCGCTACTGAACCACACATATATACAGACATAAATTATCAATTTACATTCAATTTTCATTAAAAAGATATCAAATATTTCAAGCTTACCACAATTCATGGAATAATACACAGTTACGTTGACTGGCAATGAATATAGCACAATTTCGATCTGCCGATGTCCCAGGCTTTTATTTAGAAAAATATGCACTGGCGCTCAACGCACTGGTTCTTTAGTAAGTTTATTTGAAAATGTGGTGCTGACCTGACGCCTCTGATTGACTATATTGGCGGGTCTAACCAATCGAGCCATGTTTACACAGCTTTTCAAAAAAGTACTCCTACTCACGTTTCCCTAACAACAAAGAAGTCAGTATTTATAGTCCGACTAATCGTGTTTAGCCTTACATTTACTTTCCGCCAATCAAATAGGAGGTAACATGTCAGCCTATTTCCCGTACAATGGTGGTGTGAAAATCTGCCACTGAGCGATTCTGATTTTGGTGTTGTCTGACATCCCTCACTATTTCTTTTGGCTATAATTTGTTAATTCCTAGACTATTTGCGTAACGTTTAACATATTCTTTGTCAGCAAGTCCTAAGGAACCCAAATATATAAATTTAATGGGGCTAAGGGGCTGCGTTCAAAATATGTATTTTCCCGGATAGTCGTGTAGTTTTTTTTTTTTTAATATGTTTAGAACCGCCACCTGTCCTGCTGTACTGTCAGACTAATGTCAGGATTTTAGACATAAAACAGTAGAATGTCATGTTTCCTAATAAGCGTTTTGTAAGTTTTTAAAAACCTAACTCTCGTATGGGTAGTGTTTTTTATCACTGTCGATTTGAAAAAAAGCTAGTGCTTGTGGCCTTACACGCGTGTTAGGGGTGGCATTAATTGTGTATCGCGAGACTGTGGTAGTATTGCCTGCGTTCCGGCTTTCAGCCCCTCCCTTTCTTTCTATCCTTAGTCCATCTGTCTTTCGTTTATGGTAACTTAGTGTATAAAATGACATGAATGGAATATTAAATATAGGTCAGCTTGCGTATCTCAAGGTTTTTTTCTTAGAAAGGCAGTACACGTTTTATCGTAGAAAGCGGGTATTGAAGCAGTAGGCTTTTACTATCAACGTGAAACGTTACAATTTGCAGACGAATTAGAAAACAAGGGGGATTTCGAGTACAGTCATTGTGACAGCACTGTTCTTTACCATTCTTCTTTCCTTTTATTGAAGTTATTTGTTAGGCTTTACATTTACTTTTTAATTTATATATGTGGATTAGAATTTCTCACGACAAATCCTCCCCACTTAAAACAGACGTTATATGTCAGTCTATAATTCTATATACACATAGAGAAATTTATTATTTTTCCTGGAGTTTAGGGTGATTCTCATCACACGGATGGCGGCTTAAAAAATCCGCTCCCAGATTTGTTTTTCCACTTATATACTCTATGCTAAACTCAAATGGCTGCATCAATAATGACCAACGGAGTAATCTAGAATTCTCATGTCTAGCCTGTGCTAGAAACGACAAAGGTTTGTGATCCGTTTGCAACTTAAATGCCTTCCCATACAGATAAATATTGAATTTCTTTATCGCCCATATTACTGCAAGACATTCCTTTTCGCTAGTTGAGTAATTGGTTTCAGCTTTATTCAACTTTCTGCTAGCATATGCCACTGGGCTTAATTCCCCATCCAATGCATCTGATTTCTGTAGCAAAGTTGCACCTAACCCAATATTACTGGCATCTGTCCTTACTATGAATTCTTGACTTAAGTCAGGTAATTTCAAAATAGGTTTGCTTGTGAGCTTTTCCTTCAATTCCTGGTAAGCCATTTCACATTGTGGTGTCCATGTAATTCGATCTGGATTTCCCTTACGTGTCAAATCAGTTAACGGTGCACATATGGAATTAAAGTTTTTGATATACTTTTGGTAGAAACCACATAATGAGACAAAGGATCTCACGTCTTTCTTGGTTTGTGGTCTCGGGGCTTTCTTTAGTTTCTCTAAATTCTTTGGGTCAGGGGTCATGTTTCCCTGATAAACTGTGTGTCCCAAGAATTTCAATTCTTTACATCCAACGCAACATTTGGTTGGTCGGGCTGTTAAATTCGCTTCCCTAAGTCGATTAAACAGCATGTTCAGAGAGTCAATGTGTTCCTCAAATGTTTCTGTTGCTATAAGGATATCATCCATGAAATTTGTGATACATGGATTATTCAGAGGGTCCAATAATTTTCTCATCATTCTAGAGAAGACACTAGGCGCATTCTTCAATCCAAATGGCAATCTATTAAACTCATAGTGTCCTTCTGAGGTACTAAAAGCTAGGTATGGTCTAACCTCAGGCTTTACTGGAATCTGATAGTATCCTTTACTCAGATCCACTTTTGAGAAATATTTAGCTTTATTTAGTCTGGCAAACAACTGATTTGTATCCGGCAATGGATCCACCTGTCCTTCTGTAATAGCATTCAGTCTCCTGTAATCTATACAGAGTCTATGTTCTCCAGAGGGTTTCCTTAAGAGTACAACACTGGAACTATACGAAGATTCACTGTGTGAAATAATTCCTTCCTTCAACAAATAGTCTATCTCTTCCTTCAAAGCTTTCTCCTTAGCAAAAGGAATCGAATAGGGTTTCATACATACAGGTGTGGGGTCTATCAGCTTCATATCATATTCCAATAGGTTTGTATGCCCTGGTCGGTCTGTTAACACCTCTGTATGATTATCTAGAACCTGTTGCACTCTCTCTTTCTGAGTTTTCGTTAAATGTGTACTGATTTTCACCTGTGCCGCTGTCTCATAGGGGTGTAATGGATATTCAAATGATGAAAGTGGTTCCTTTTTCATCTCCATGGCAATGGAAAGGTCAACAAGTGTGTCTCTTCCTGATGTTCTCTTTCCAAATATTTCTTCAGGAGATTCACATGATAGATTTTTTCTTTCCCCTTCTTATCTATCTTATAATTTGTTCTAGACACCTTCTCTAGAACTGTATATGGACCTTGCCATCCAATTTGTAACTTATTCTGGCTACCGGGTAGAAGAAGCAGTACCTTCTCTCCCACAGCCAAATCTCTGTCTTTAGCTTTTCTGTTATAATAGGCAGCATGTTTCTTCCTGGCTTGTTTCAAATTTTCATTGGCAAGTTTCCAGCCAGTTTTTAAACGAGTGGTCAGCTCATTCACATATTGGTATGAGGATGTAATATTTTCCTCTGCCTTTTCGTCAGTCCACGTTCTTAACAGAGCTTCGAGTGGACCTTTTATTGGCCTTCCAAACAATAATGTTGCCGGGGCCATACCGGTTGAACTATGGGGTACCTCCCGATAAGCAAAGAGGGCGGCGTGCAGGTACTGGTCCCATGTATCTGGTTTTTCGTGTGCCAACTTTCTCAGGATTGACATCAACGTGCCATTAAATCTTTCCACTTGGCCGTTCCCTTGGGGGTGGTACACACTACAATGGAAATGTTTGGCCTGGAAGATCCTGAAAACTTCTTCTGTTAGTTTCCCCTTGAACTGAGAGCCATTATCAGTCAAGATTTGATTGGGAAAGCCTAACCTTGTGAAAATTGTGAGCAATGCCTCTGCCACATGTTTAGAATCAATCGATGACAGGGCTACCGCCTCTCCCCACATAGAACAAGTGTCCACCAGAGTCAGAATGTAGATGTTCCTTCTCTTGGTTCGGGTGAGAGGTCCCACAAGATCCACGGCAACTCTCTCAAAGGGTGTTCCCACTATGGGCATTTCCCCCAGAGTTGCTGGTGCAGTCCAATGTTTAGGTGCTACTCGTTGGCACTCTGGACAGGATTTTACATATCGTTTGATATCTTCAGTTATCCCTGGCCAGAAATAGTGACAAGCTATACGCTGTCCTGTTGCGCTGATCCCCATATGACCACTGAAGGGAATCGCATGCCCTAGTTCCAACACTTTAGTCCTTTATGAAGTGGGAAGGACCAGCTGTCCGTGACCATTGGATTCAGATCCAGCCTTCCTATAAATCAGTTTGTTCTTCATATAAAATTCTCCCTTGCCTGGAGGGGTATGAGATTTGGGCAACTTCTTGAAACACGGCTTGAGTGTTTTGTCCTCCGCCTGTGCCTTCCTCATCTCATCTGGATGAGTATTTATTGGATTATCCTCCTCCTTTTTAGACTGTGATCTGGTCTGCACTGTTGCCAATATCACAGGTCTCTTGGGATTCCCCAAGAAGACATATCTACACCCCCATTCTTCTTCTTCTTTTTCGTTCGCCTTGAAATATATTGTCCTATATCTGCAATGTTGTTTCTTGTATAAACTTCACTGTCTTTTGTAGTTCATACAGAGGTCCATATAGTTTTGCTTCCAGTGTTGTTTCTCTGGGCCAGTGGGTTTGCCTCAATATATCATATTCGGGGCAATCTTGCAGTACGTGCTCCGCTGTCTGGGGTGCCTGTCCACATGTACACATGGCTGAATTGCCAATCTTGAATTTTGTATACATGTGGCTGCGGAGGCGGTTGTGTCCTGTTCTGAGGCGCAGAATGACTATTTGTTCTGATCTGTTCATAGCTTGGTAGTCATCCTGTGTGGGTGGCTTTCTGATTGATTTGATCATCTTTTTCTTCTGATGGTACGTAACTGGTACATCCGGTTGCTGGTCTGCAGCACCTTCTTTAGCCAGTCGGACTGCTCTCTCGTTTCCTGGTATTTCACAGTGAGACGGTATCCACTGCATGGCGACCTTGCGCTGGTTGCACAGTTCAGAAAGTAGGGCCTGTATAACTGGCAATTTTCTGGACTGAAGTGCTTGGCGTGCTGATCTTGCATCTGTCAGGAATACTACAGGCTGTGGACCGAGATTGGTGTTCAGTAGTTTCTCAGTTGCCACCTTGATTGCCTGGACTTCTGCATCATAGTTGTTACAGAATTTCCCCGTTGGTGCTCTGACCGTATCCCTAGTGTTGTTTGGGTATTCTATGTACACTCCTGCTCCTCCATTTTTTACTGCATTCTGTGCTGACCCATCCGTGTATACTCGGACCCAGAGGTCCTGTGGGTATTCATCATCCAGGAAACTGAGAGTGGACTGTCCTACGTTTGCACGCTGTTTCTGTTCATCCCTGTCGAATATACCTTTCACGTTGGTGGGGATCTGTACTGGTAGTCCATGCTCCTCTCTCCAAGGGGCTAGTTCTGGAACAGACTTTAGGTGGCTGTTAACTTCAGTCAGGTCCGAGGTTTGTTTACGAAATCGTGTGGCCTTGGATTAAAGCTGCTTCTTTTCAGTCGCCCCATTGCTAGGTTTTGGAATCTGTCCTTCATTGGATGGCTCGGCATACAGGAGGAACTTTTCTGCCTGTGTTTTAGCACTTTCGTGTCTCTGCGTTCTCTCAGTGCTTGTAAATCCTCCCCATTTTTTTTTCCATCTCCACTATAGGCGTTGATTTCATTGCCCCCGTGATGACCCTAAGCGCCTGGTTTTGGACCTTATCTAGCTCTTGTAATGTGGATCTACACCCCAATATCGGAGGGTAGATTGGCTCATTTATCACTGCTGCTTTTATGATTCCTTCCACATATCGCGTTTTCACCTTTATCCGGGCGACGGGAAGTGTCATGGTAGCTACATCCTTGGTTGCAGTTTGAATCTCCACTGTTTCTGTGGTGTATTGATCGGCCTGCACCAGGTGAGAACTCACAACGGAATCGTAATCTAAACCGGTATCATATAAACACCTTATAGTGACACCATTACAGATGACATCTTCACACACTGGGGGTGGTATGGTTCCTGTAGTTCTGCAGGTTTGACCTTTTTTTTCCTTTTTCCCAGATGTCATAGCAGCACAATGAGGAGGTTTCCTTCTACAATGGTCAGTGTCATGATTGTTCATCTTACAATTTTTACACCACCTTTTCCCTTGGTTGAAAGATTTTCTTTCATCATATTTCCTTTCATCGAATTGTGGGGTTTTATTTTTATTGTCATACCGTGGCCTATCAAATTGGTGCTTACCTTTGTTTTGATCTCTAGGATCAAATTTATTAAAGGTCTGTGGTGCCCTAAAATGTTCGACCTGTTTCTTTTTATTACCTGATACCTCTGCCTGAGCCGCTTGATACCTTTCTGCAACATTTAGCAACTCACCCAGCCTCTCTGCACCTTGTTCCATGAGAAACTTTCTCAGGTCTGGAGCCATGGACTCTCTTAATTGTTCTATAAGGACCATTTCCTTAAGATCTTGGGTTTTCCCCAGAGAAGTCCATTTCTCCAAGTATGTCTCTAACCGTGCAGAGAACTGGTGATAGGTTTCACCTGACAGTAGTTTAGCATTCCTAAATTTTTTCCTATAAAATTCTGCGTTCTTTTTCATATCTTAACAAAAGAGCCTGCTTTAGCATGTCATAATTTTCCTGATCACCTCTGCTCATTTTGGCAAAAACTTCATAAGCTGCCCCACGAAGACCTTGAGATAACTTTAAGCTCCACCTTTCTCTCTCTAACCCATATGTGGTAGCTAATAGTTCATATCTATTTAGATAGCTCTCAATATCATCGTCTTTCTCAACAAAATGATCTAAATGAAAATTCATAGCTGAGGTTGAGGCTCCCTGGTTAGCAGTGGCATCAGAGGTAAAGGGACTGGCACCATTTTCAGGAGCATGGCCTTGAAACTCAAACTCCCTTAGTCGTAACTCATGTTCCCTTTGTAATCTCTTCTCCTCCTTTTCTGCTTCCCTCTCTGCACTTCTCTAATTTCTTCTCTTTCTCTTTTCTTCTCTTTTCTGCAGCCTGTCTTCTTTCCTCGGCTTCCAATGCTTTTAGCCTCTTTGTCAGCCTCAATCTGCAACCTCTTAGCCTCAGCCTCAATCTGCAACCTCTTAGCCTCAGCCTCAATCTGCAACCTCTTAATTTCTTTTTCAGCCTCTAACCTCTTATCTTCGGCCAACCTTTCAGATTCTAATTTTCTTTCGGCCTCTTTTTCTAATCTTCTTTCTTCCCGTTCAATATATTTGTCACATTCAGCAGTGACATAAGCAATCATAATTTGCCCGTCCATTCCTAACTCTTTCGCAGTCTGTACAGCAGCAGATCGAAATTTTGCCAAGTCGGCCATTGTCTAACATGCAATTGTAAACAATTCAATCTTTCAATAATTATCTAAGGACACTACAGGCACTGAGAGCTCAACCTTATTTATTTCCACCCAAGGATACCTTTTAATTCTTTATTATTCCCAATATATATAATAGGAGAAAGTTCAATATCCCTGGAGCGAGACCCCAATATATGTGGTAAAGTGGGATGTTATAAATATTTATAGGGGACTTAGTGTACTGACTGAGATCAGCTGTGAAGGTATCTGTATCTAATAGGTGTAGTGTTTTACAGATAACCTTACTTGCTACCACATTATAACTCAGTCAGAATTATTCTGGAATATTGTGATGACTACGTTAAATGTCTAGGGTATGTATATGATGAAGTGTAAGTCACAACAACAACAGACAGATAAACAATTTAATTTATTCCACCACACGTGACAACACTGTGACACTCACACACATTTAACACTCTATAAGACTATCTTAACTGAGGCACTGGTAAATTTTCAAATATAAATATGTATTAATTACTTTTACTAATATATGTGTCCTGATTCAAATACAAAGTGAACCAGGAATCACAATCAATTTTAATTACAATTTATATGTACAGAATTTATCAATATGAACCTTGTAATGACATATTTTATTAGTATTATCCTATGTGTGTCAGTTGTGTAGTGGTAATATGAGGTAATACTGGTTTTGTTTTTTTCAAGCTATGTTGTTATTTGTCATCATGACTTCAAGTGTTTGTTTATCTTGGAAATAATATGGGGAAAAGTTCACAGTTCCTATCAATTTAAACACTGTATTTTCCCTCTGTTTTATTATAAAGTCAGATTTTGAGGGGGGGGGGGCATAATGTTGAGCTCCTCTGGCCACAGACGCTTATCTTTCGTGATGGCGGCAGGAAAAGACTCCTCTGCTCGATAGCCTCCCTGTGTTCTGGAGACACCTCACTGGTCACTATCTGGACCCAGGAGTATGCTGTCAGCCTCTAGGTTCAGCAAAGCTCAGACCAGGTGCTGCTCAATAATTTTAGGACCACGGTCCCTGAAACAAGAAGGTTGTAACTCCTATTTCAGAACTAATTTATAATAAATTTCCAGACTGAACACAATACATAACAAACACTGAGTTCAGAGCGGTAGGCCAACTGCTATCTTCATCTGGAACAATTTTCACCAGTATACTCCTCCCTAATGGTTACTACGCCTTTGCAATTCCATGTAGTTTTACTTTCCTCCGACACCTTCTGTTCAGGTTGGAGCACTATATAGGCTTTACCTCATGTTCGCTACTGAACCACACATATATGCAGACATAAATTATCAATTTACATTCAATTTTCATTAAAAAGATATCAAATATTTCAAGCTTACCACAATTCATGGAATAATACACAGTTACGTTGACTGGCAATGAATATAGCACAATTTCGATCTGCCGATGTTCCAGGCTTTTATTTAGAAAAATATGCACTGGCGCTCAACGCACTGGTTCTTTAGTAAGTTTATTTGAAAATGTGGTGCTGACCTGACGCCTCTGATTGACTATATTGGCAGGTCTAACCAATCGAGCCATGTTTACACCGCTTTTCAAAAAAGTACTCCTACTCACGTTTCCCCTAACAACAAAGAAGTAGTATTTATAGTCCGACTAATCGTGTTTAGCCTTACATTTACTTTCCGCCAATCAAATAGGAGGTAACATGTCAGACTATTTCCCGTACAATGGTGGTGTGAAAATCTGCCACTGAGCGATTCTGATTTTGGTGTTGTCTGACATCCCTCACTATTTCTTTTGGCTATAATTTTTTAATTCCTAGACTATTTGCGTAACGTTTAACATATTCTTTGTCAGCAAGTCCTAAGGAACCCAAATATATAAATTTAATGGGGCTAAGGGGCTGCGTTCAAAATATGTATTTTCCAGGATAGTCGTGTAGTTTTTTTTTATTTTTATGTTTAGAACCGCCACCTGTCCTGCTGTACTGTCAGACTAATGTCAGGATTTTAGACATAAAACAGTAGAATGTCATGTTTCCTAATAAGCGTTTTGTAAGTTTTTTAAAACCTAACTCTCTGTATGGGTAGTGTTTTTTATCACTGTCGATTTGAAAAAAAGCTAGTGCTTGTGGCCTTACACGCGTGTTAGGGGTGGCATTAATTGTGTATCGCGAGACTGTGGTAGTATTGCCTGCGTTCCGGCTTTCAGCCCCTCCCTTTCTTTCTATCCTTAGTCCATCTGTCTTTCGTTTATGGTAACTTAGTGTATAAAATGACATGAATGGAATATTAAATATAGGTCAGCTTGCGTATCTCAAGGTTTTTCTTAGAAAGGCAGTACACGTTTTATCGTAGAAAGCGGGTATTGACGCAGTAGGCTTTTACTATCAACGTGAAACGTTACAATTTGCAGACGAATTAGAAAACAAGGGGGATTTCGAGTACAGTCATTGTGACAGCACTGTTCTTTACCATTCTTCTTTCCTTTTATTGAAGTTATTTGTTAGGCTTTACATTTACTTCTTAATTTATATATGTGGATTAGAATTTCTTACGACAGTAGTGAGTATCCAAAAATGAATGTGTAAATCCACAGGAATAATATATCCAATAGAGTAAAATACAAACTTGTCTACTTAAAAATACTTGTCTAACTTGAAAAAACTTGAAAAGTTAAATACAACTTATTTTGATAATCTCAAAGACGAAGTTCTGTAAAAATCCTCTTGCCTAACGAATCCTAAAATCTGTTTTAAGACAGAAAAGTAGAGGCTGGCTATAGATAGGACATACACCGACAAAACATATTGATAACTGTTGCGTTGAGTGGTCTTATTATTTTTATATATGAATGTTCTTATGTAGTAACACACTGGTTACTTTGGCTAAGAAAACTGGTAGGGTTTCACATCAAGACCACCGCACACAATCCACATAACATGTTGTAGTAAAGTCATTAAGGCGCAGTGGCACAAATACAATAAGTTTAATATAACTCGAGACATTACTCCATATGCATGTTACACATCCAGCCAATATATTATGACATTCTTTATGCCGTCATAAAAAGGTCTCTGTAATGTCGTAGCTCGAAACCACTGATTCACAAGATTAGGATTCCCGCATAAAACTTTATGTTAATGCTCTCAGTTCAAGGGGAAACTAACGGAAGAAGTTTTTAAGCTATTTCAAGCCAGACACTTTCATTGTAGTCCGTACCTTCCACAAGGGAACGGCCAGGTAGAGAGGTTCAACGGGACTCTCATTTCTATCCTGAGAAAGCTGGCACACGAAAAACCGGATCTGGGGGATCAATTCCTGCCCGCAGCGTGGTGTGCGGAGCGGAAGGTACCACATAGTTCAACCGGGATAGCTCCCGCAACCCTGCTATTTGGGAGGCCTATAAAAGGTCCATTAGAAGCTTTATTGAGGACCTGGACAGATGAGAAAGCAGAAGAGACTGTTACCTCATCATATCAATATGTGAACGAGCTGACCACTCGTCTGAAAGCTGGATGGAAACTGGCAAATGATAATTTGAGATGGGCCAGGAAGAAACATGCAGCGTATTTTAATAGGAAAGCAAAGGACAGAGAACTAGCTGTGGGAGAGAAGGTGCTTCTTCTACTACCCGGCAGCCAGAATAAGTTGCAAATAGGATGGCAAAGTCCATATACGGTTCTAGAGAAGGTGTCTAGAACCAACTATAAAATTGACAAAAAGGGGAAGGAGAAGGTATATCATGTAAACCTTTTAAAGAAGTATCTGGACAGACCACTCCAGGAAGGCACCCCCTTACTGACCTTGGCTATCGCAACTAAAATGAAAAAAGAACCACTCACCTCACATGAATACCCATTACATCCCTGTGAGACAGCCGCACAAGTAAAAGTCAGTAAGCACCTGACTAAAAATCAGAGGGAGAGAGTTCAACAGGTTCTGGAGGAACATACAGATGTATTAACAGATAAACCAGGACATACAAATTTGCTACAGTATGACATGAAGCTGGTAGACTCAAACCCAATCTGTATGAGAGCCTATTCTGTTCCGTTCGCGAAGGAGAAGGCACTGAAAGAGGAAATAGATTATTTGTTGAAAGAAGGGATTATTTCACACAGTGAATCTTCTTTTAGCTCCAGTGTAGTTTTGTTGAGGAAACCGTCTGGGGAACATAGACTGTGCATAGATTACAGGAAACTGAATGCTGTCACAGAAGGACAAGTGGATCCATTACCAGACACAAAACAGTTATTTGCCAGATTGAACAAGGCAAAATACTTTTCGAAGGTGGATCTTAGCAAAGGCTATTACCAGATTCCAGTGAAGCCTGAAGTTAGACCTTATTTAGCCTTTAGCACCTCGGAAGGACATTATGAATTCAACATGCTACCATTCGGATTGAAAAATGCTCCGAGTGTATTTTCTAGGATGATGCGCAAATTGTTGGATCCCTTGAATAATCCATGTATCACGAATTTCATGGATGATATTCTTGTCGCCACAGAAACATTTGAAGAACACATTAACTCTCTGAATATGTTATTTGATAGGCTTAGGGAAGCGAACTTAACTGCTAGACCAACAAAATGTTGTATTGGATGCAAAGAGTTGGAATTCTTGGGACATACTGTATATCAGGGTAACATGACCCCTGACCCCAAGAACTTGGAAAAACTGCAGAGGGCACCTAGACTACAAACAAAAAAAGACGTGCGATCATTCGTGTCGTTATGTGGGTTTTACCAAAAATATATCAAAAATTTTAACTCTATATGTGCTCCTCTGACTGATCTGACTCGCAAAGGAAATCCAGATAAAATTGTTTGGTCTGTGCAATGTGAATTGGCATTTCAAGAGTTAAAGGAAAAACTCACTAGCAAGCCTATTCTCAAATTGCCTGATTTGACTCAGGACTTTGTGGTGAGAACAGATGCAAGTAATGTAGGCCTGGGGGCGGCTCTGTTGCAAAAAGCCTCTTCACCCAATGGGGAACTGAACCCAGTTGCTTATGCAAGCTGCAAGTTGAACAAAGCGGAGCAAGGATATTCCACAAGCGAAAAAGAATGTTTAGCGTTAATCTGGGCAATAAAAAAGTTCCAAATCTATCTGTATGGTAGGACTTTTGTGGTCCAGACGGATCACCAGCCCCTAGTGTTCTTATCTCAGGCCAAGCATGAAAATGCAAGATTGTTAAGATGGTCTTTATTGTTGCAACCTTATCAGTTTATTATTGAATATATCCCGGGGTCACAGAATGTCAGTGCAGATTTCCTCAGTAGGCACCCCTGTGATCAAAATTAGAGTAGTTGGCAGGTGGGAAGTTAATTTTATCTATGTGTATCACTGCTTTTGGAACTTGCATTAGTGCATGTTCTCAAGTGGGGAGATGTGTGTTGAAAAAACAGTGATACAACGTTAAAATATCTCCAATTATAAAGATAACGGGTAAGATAACATGAAGGGATAAAATTATACGTAAGATATGAGGATACATTCTCGCCTACGCCAGCGCTTTCTACCGCCATTGAAACTAACTAGTTAGACATGCAGATGAAACGGTTTACCCTTTTAGACGGGAGGGAAATGGAGATAAAAGGAAAAATATGACTGAACACGTGTTTGAATCTAAAAAGCAAAAAGACGCAATTTGTAGTTTAAAGAAAAAAATCACGCCACTAGTTGACACAATGTAAGGAATTGGTAGAAAAACGACCTTAGCTCTTGTTAGAAACAGTCGTATCTTGGACGTTTTACCGTAATTAGTTGTTTTGTTTGAATACAGCGGCAAACGCCGTGGACGAAGGTTCAAAAAACAAATTTCAAAAACTAACCTTGAGAAAAGTAGGATTTTCTTTAATAATAAAGTTATGAAAATAAAACCTAGCTAGTTTGATAGCCCATCTTGAGCAGAGAAATAATATACTTTTAATTACACAGACGGACAGATAACACGGGAGATATTGACGAAAGACCATATTGTTCCAATCAGACTAGCGAACAGTTTTTTGTGCATATTTTCACTAAAGTTACATTTTGGCGTCCTTGAGCCTAACATGCAAAAATCAAACTGCAATGAACTAGAGGGGCAAAGTCGGAGGATAGTAGCTAAAAATAACTTAGTGGGGCAGGTTTGTGCAGTTTTTTCATGTAGTTAGTCCAAAAAACAAGTGTATTTTTGTGAAAAGCCAAGTTGAGACAGACGGACCAACAGAAAATATTACACACTTGACTGAGATTTGACTGAAATTTGACTTTTAGTTTGAATATTTGAAAAAGTTAGAGGGGAAGTTCGTTGATTGGACAGAAGTATTTATATTATTGAATGAGAGACGCACACTTGTGCCATTTGATAGAAGACTGTCCATTAACACAGTTCTTGACTGCTAGAGGTGATTTCCAGGAATTAATAAATAAAAATCAGTGGGACGCCCTAATCTAGCCAGCAGCTCAGCTGAGTTTTGCTAGTACTAAGTAACTGTGTTCTCAATTCTGAATTGTGGTAAGGAAAAAAGCATTTATCTTGTTTATTTTAATATTTTGAGTGATTGATACTGCCATATCATGAACAATGATTACGACCAGTGAGTGCTTGCTCTAGGTCCCCAGCCGCAGTCCAGGGCCTAGAGACAAATTAATAATATATGAAAACCTATCTAAGACTATGGAAGGAGGATTTATAATTGAGATCAGTGGGAACATATCACCCACCTTATTGAATGGAAGAGGAAACTATTGAACATATTTCGGATGCAATGCAGTCTTGGGAAACTGGTACTATTTGATAACAACTGGGTGAGATGTGTTACGTTGGTCAGAGAGATCTGACCCAATCTGTGTAATGTTGTTTTGTGGTGTTGTGTGTAAGAGTGGCGCAGTAAATAGAGTACTGACACATGGCACAAATTTTGTTTCAGAGTTTCTGATCTGGCACTACGATTGTGCCAGATGCTTTTGTAGAAGTACAAAAGCGGGTGTCTGTGCAGCCTAACATTTTACTCCAGCTACTGAGAGGAGTGGGCCACAAGAATTCTGTACTACATCGTTACAGGCCAGTAAAATGCAAACCTGGCCTGCTGGAGATTCATAAACTATTTCCACCATCAATAAAGAAATAAAGCTTGTTATATAAACATTAACATCAGTCCATATGTCAAGGACAATGAACTTTGTAGCCATAGATTGGGCATGATGACGCCACCCCAACTAAACATCCAGTGCTAGTGTTCCCAAGACATTGTAGATATTATTAATATTAACCATTGTAATAATATACCTATGTACAAAAGTTACATTTGATTATGCAATATATATATGCATTTCATTGATAAATACCTATCATTTCATATGTTCTGACCAAAAGAAACAATTGGTTCAGGACTAATAAATTAAAAAAATTTTCAAACTTAAACAGCCAGTGTTAGTTCAGTGTATTATAGAGTTTATTATTATTATTAGACTTATTAATTACATGTGTGTGTCTGTGTATTTTATTACCTACACATTACATTTCAGTACCCTAGACTTTTAACGTAGCTAACACTCATTATAGTAGAATAGGTCTGTTTGAGGTCGTAAGTGGTAGCAGAAAGGCCTTCTGTAATTCACATAAACTTTTATCTCAGGAGCCTTCACAGCTGACCTCATCCAGGACACTAGGTAACATAACAACCATACAATAACATCAAAAACCACTACAACATACACCGACAAAACATATTGATAACATTAAGACAGAGAAGTAGGGGCTGATTGTAGATAGGACATACACTTACAAAGCATATTGATAACATTAAGACAGAGAAGTAGCGGCTGGGTGTAGATAGGACATACACCAACAAAACATATTGATAACATTTAGATGGAGAAGTAGCGGCTGGGTGTAGATAGGACATACACCGACAAAACATATTGATAACATTAAGACAGAGAAGTAGAGGCTGGGTGTAGATAGGACATACACTGACAAAACATATTGATGATATTAAGATAGAGAAGTAGCGGCTGGTTGTAGATAGGACATACACCAACAAAACATATTGATAACATTAAGACAGAGAAGTAGCGGTGGGTGTTGATAGGACATACACCGAAAAACATATTGATAACATTAAGACAGAGAAGTAGTGGCTGGGTGTAGATAGGACAAACACCGACAAAACATATTGATAACATTAAGACAGAGAAGTAGCGGCTGGGTGTAGATAGAACATACATCGACAAAACATATTGATAACATTAAGACAGAGAAGTAGAGGGTGGGTGTAGATAGGACATACACTGACAAAACATATTGATAACATTAAGACCGAGAAGTAGAGGCTGGGTGTAGATAGGACATACACCAACAAAACATATTGATAACAATAAGACAGAGAAGTAGCGGCTGGGTGTAGATAGGACATACACCAACAAAACATATTGATAACATTAAGACAGAGAAGTAGCGGCTGGGTGTAGATAGGACATACACCGACAAAACATATTGATAACATTAAGACAGAGAAGTAGAGGCTGGGTGTAGATAGGACATACACCGACAAAACATATTGATATTAATAAGACAGAGAAGTAGCAGCTGGGTGTAGATAACATTAAGACAGAGAAGTAGAGACTGGGTGTAGATAACATTAAGACAGAGAAGTAGCAGCTGGGTGTAGATAACATTAAGACAGAGAAGTAGCGGCTGGGTGTAGATAACATTAAGACAGAGAAGTAGCGGCTGGGTGTAGATAACATTAAGACAGAGAAGTAGCGGCTGGGTGTAGATAACATTAAGACAGAGAAGTAGCAGCTGGGTGTAGATAACATTAAGACAGAGAAGTAGCGGCTGGGTGGAGATAACATTAAGACAGAGAAGTAGCGGCTGGGTGTAGATAACATTAAGACAGAGAAGTAGAGACTGGGTGTAGATAACATTAAGACAGAGAAGTAGCGGCTGGGTGTAGATAACATTAAGACAGAGAAGTAGAGACTGGGTGTAGATAACATTAAGACAGAGAAGTAGAGACTGGGTGTAGACAACATTAAGACAGAGAAGTAGAGACTGGGTGTAGATAACATTAAGACAGAGAAGTAGAGACTATGTGTAGATAACATTAAGACAGAGAAGTAGCGGTTGGGTGTAAATAACATTAAGACAGAGAAGTAGAGACTGGGTGTAGATAACATTAAGACAGAGAAGTAGAGACAGACCGAATAAAAAACACATGGAGAACAAACCTGGAGATCAAAATAACAAATGGTCAGAAGTATTGGAAAGACCTTGATATCACGTGAGAGGGAGATTTGGAAAGATCTTAGTGACATGTGACAGGAAGATTAGGAAAGACCTTGGTGTCACGTGACAGAAAGATGTAAAAAGACCTTGGTGTCATGTGACAGGAAGATTTGTCATGTGTTTGTTGAAGACGCATGCTTCCTACAAAGCTGTAGGGTAAGGGTAAGCAGGAGTTGAAAATAAACAAGCACATTAAAAGAACATACACAAGCATAGAAAGACAACATATAAATGATCACCCGTGTAGTTACTCGGGAATCTTTGATGAGAAAAATAAATGACAAGAACAATCTGTGATGGGAACAATCTGTGATGAGAACAATCTATGACGAGAACAATCTGTGATGAAAACAATCTATGATGGGAACAATCTGTGACAAAAACAATCTACAACGAGAACAATCTGTGATGGAAACAATCTATGACGAGAACAATCTGTGACAGAAACAATCTATGATGAGAACAATCTGTGATGAGAACAATCTGTGATGAAAACAATCTATATGAGAGCAATCTGTGATGGAAACAATCTATGACGAGAACAATCTGTGATGAGAACAATCTGTGACGGGAACAATCTGTGATGGAAACAATCTATAATGAGAACAATCTGTGATGAGAACAATCTGTGCCGGAAACAATCTATAACAAGAACAATCTGTGATGGAAACAATCTATGATGAGAACAATCTGTGACAAGAACAATCTGTGATGAAACAATCTATAATGAGAACAATCTGTGATGAGAACAATCTGTGATGAAAACAGTCTATAACGAGAACAATCAGTGATGGAAACAATCTATAACAAGAACAATCTGTGACGGAAACAATCTATGACGAGAACAATCTGTGACAAGAACAATCTGTGATGAAAACAATCTATGACGAGAGCAATCTGTGATGGAAACAATCTATGATGAAAACAATCTACGACGAGAACAATCTGTGACGGGAACAATCTTTGATGAAAACAATCTGTGACGAGAACAATTTGTGACGGGAACAATCTATGACGAAAACAATCTATGACGAGAACAAGGCATATTGTTTTTTTGTCTATAGTATCTTAATTGTTTAAATCCGTATCTACTATGTGTTCTGTCTGTGTGTACAGTATCTTAAATGTTCAAATATGTATCTACCATTTGTTCTATCTATGTCTACAGTATCTTAAATGTACAAATCAGTATCTACTTTTTGTTCTATGTGTACAGTATCCTAAATGTTCAAATCAGTAAGTACCATTTATTCTATCTATGTCTACAGTATCTGTAATGTTGAAATCCGTATCTACTATTTGTTCTATCTATGTCTACAGTATCTTAAATGTTGAAATCCATATCTAATATTTGTTCTATCTATCTCTAAATTATCTTAAATATTCAAATACATATCTACTATTTGTTCTATCTATTCCTCCATTGATTGACATAAAAACTGCTTCTACTGATGTTGTGAGATCTTTGAAATATGTTGACAAAAGACTGCATATAAGTCGTATCCGAATGGAGAAACAGGAAAGAATTAAACAACAAAAATAAAGCACAACAGATACGAGTCCTACTTATGTTTGTTGCAAATATTGGTTTTTTTAAAAATTCTGAAGCCTGATCCTAGTTATCCGAGTACAAAGTTTGAAGCATTTATTGACATGTCAAGCAAATATGTTTAGTTATTTCCCTTTACTATCCACACTGTTTCTGTATGAGTTCTGTATTTGAATATATTATTTCCCTTTATAATGTTCATTCCTATACGTGACAAAATAATATATACAAATATATACCTCATATAATAAGTCACATTTCTTTATCTGTTTCGACTGTTTGTTCTTTCTAAAGTCTACATTATCTTAATGTCTCATATAGGTATATATTTTTTGTTTTTACTGTACGTATAATGTAAAGATCTATAATGTTCCTGAGAGTGAATATATGATCTACACATCTTCTGCTCTTTCTAAATACTGCTTGTTCTTTCCTCAGTTTGTGGTCTACTGCTTTTGAAATTCTCTGTATAATTTATCCTGCCTAGTAGTGCTCAGAATGGCAAAGACAGCTGTACATTAATTTCGTTGATTTTGAAAAGGCTTTTGACAGCATACGTAGGGACAGTTTATGGAAAATACTGAGGGCTTATGGAATTCCAAGCTGCATAGTGTCAATCATAAAAAGCCTCCATGCCAACTTTACGTGTAGTGTTGGGCAGAGCAACCTAACCTTTGAGGTGAAGACAGGAGTACGACAGGGATGCCCCTTATCAACCACTCTATTTTTAAGTCATAGATTGGGTGATGCGCCAGACAACAGAGGGCAGTCCAAGAGGAATAAGATGGACTACATTTTCTACATTGGAAGATCTAGAATATGCAGATGACATTGCAATACTAGCACATTCACATCAACACATCCAGGAAAAAAAAAACAGACTTAATAAGTTTAGCCAGCAGGTGGGCTTGAACATAAATTTAAAGAAGTCAGAGGTCATGACGCTCAATGTGAGCAACCCTGAGCCCATATCAGTAAGGAATCAACAACTGGTACAGACAGACACCTTCACATACCTAGGATGCATAGTAACACCAGACAGCGGGGGAGGCAAAGACATCAACATCAGAATGAATAAGGCAAGAACAGCCTTTTTTAGCCCAAACACCATCTGGAAGTCCTATCAATACAGCACAAGCACAAAATTAAGATTATATCAGAGCTGTGTGCTTTCTGTGCTTCTCTATGGTGCGGAATGCTGGAGAGTTACAGAGAAGGAAATGTCGAAATTGTCCTCTTTTCACACAACATGCCTAAGAAAAGTTCACTGAATCTTTTGGCCGAATACCATCACCAACCAAGATCTGCTTACTCAGAGCAAGCAAGAGGACATGCACACCATCATAGCTGGCAGACGCTGGAGCTGGGTTGGCCATGTCCTCAGAAGAGACCCCGATGCCATCACAAGAACAGCTATGTGTTGGACCCCTGAAGGAAACCGAAAGAGAGGCCGACCAAAAACTACCTGGCGGAGGACTGTGGAGGCTGATATGCAAAGAATGAACCAGAGTTGGGGCACTATACAAAGGATGGCCGCCGACTGAGCAAAGTGGAATCAATTTGTTGTTGCCCTACAAGACGCCACTAGGCGTGATGGTCACTAACTGCTTTGACGGTCGGCGGCTAAAGATCAAAGAAGAAGAAGAATAATGTAAAGATATTGCAATTTCAGATACTGCCATAGATAGTGAAGTGTTAGAGACTTCACTATACTAGGTCTTAGCTTTATGAACTGAAGTAACTATTTCCCTTTCTCGATGCTTGTGCCGTCCCTAACTCAAGGGAAGAGTGAGGTATTGTGACGAGAGGTTAGATAATATTGATGTATATGGACAAATAGGTGTATCATTTCATACCAGGATAGTTACCAGATAAGAGACTGGGCTTATAAGTTATACCCCATTCTCTGAAAAGAGAATTTTCGAAGTCATAGGTTTAAGTCAGGCTGTAAAGATTTCTAGTCGAGATGGTAATGTTCAGCACTAAGAACCTATGTTGCCTCCTCTCGAAGACCAACCTATGGGCTGTTAACTTATCTAGGGGAACTTAATAAAAAAAAAACAAGTAACTTGAACCAAAGTGAAATAATGTACTCAAGACTGTATCATACAATTGTTAAATTTAATTATGTACATTAATCTTTGTTAGATAATCTTGCAGAACTCAAATTTGTTCATAATAAAAATAAATTTGATGACGGTTCAAATACAATGACTATATTACCTCAAATTTTAATTAATTAATTAATGTCAATCTGTCTTCCATGGAACTTGATCACTTGATAGATACTGTTCGCACTAATAATGTTATTTCACTTCTTTTGTTACTTTGCACTAGTTCTGGATAGTTTATTTTCAATGTTATTCAATATATTACTGTCACTTAGACTTTTATTAAATGTCTTTACACACTTGGGTTATACCCAAACAACTTATTTCATCCCTACTATTCAGTCTAATGTGGTGATTCATGTTTAGTGAGACAGTCTTGTAGCCACTTAGCTTGAAAGACTCCACCATTGTGTCATTTTCAGCATAAATTGAGAGGAAAAGCCCAAAGCTGAGAGTTTCCCAACTCTGTTGTGATGTCAATGCTTGTGGCCTAAGTCTTTCTTAGCAAGGGACTTGTAGAGCGCAATCATCTACTTTGCTGACAAGGTCTATGACAGGATATGAAACGACCTGAAACATAATATATTCCTATATAGATAGGAGATTCAGCGAGACAGCTCAGAATAGTTGTGGGTAAACCAGAATAGACAGATGAAGTCAGTGACAAAAAGATTTATCCAATAACTTGTACAATATTCATTAAAAAATCACTTTTCCAATATGTCCATGATTGACTTCACTACAAACGCATAGGCCTTATGGTAAGAGTATACTCAAACAATACATTAAATCAATTGTTTCCATTCCTTCCTTGTTCCTTGTTCCTATTTGGTATTGTCCAGTCCAACAATCAGAAAAAGCTTTAAAAGCCTTCCCAAAACTATTATCTCTTTCCACACGTTCCTCTGGTTTAATTACAAAAAAAAAAAAAAAAGAATTTACATAACACATGGCAGTTTTCCCTCTAGGAATTGCACAATGTGATTTCTACACAGAATATACTTCCACTAAGCACAAAATTATAATATATATATATGTATACATATTGTTAATTATTTCTCTTACCCTCAATCTCAGATAAACAGGGCTTTAACTCTTTGACTACATAATTATTTTCCACCCTGTGCCATAATTATTTTTGGAAGAATTCTAAAGGGTGAAGTGTACTGTCTTTTATTGTAAATTTTATGTTAATCTTTTTTTTTTGTGAACATGTACTTATTATATACGCAACTGTAGGAAAATGGATAGAGAATTGTAATATAAAACGTTTTGGGTAGTATTAACAGAAGTGTGTTCGTTATACGTAAAACATTTTGCATGTAAAATTGAAAAACACTAAAAAGTTGACTGTAGAATACGAGTTTACCAAAGACAAATTACTGTTGTAGACAATAAAACTGAGGTTGGTAAGAAAACAAAGATGGCTGTATACCGCTCCACCTATGTCCCAGTCTTGACATATGGATGCGAGTCATGGGCAATGACTACAACCCACAAAAGCCAGATCCAAACCACAGAAATGAGGTATCTGAGGAAGGTGGTTGAAGTAACAAGAAGAGACATGGTCCGCAACCAGACAATACGTCGAGGCCTAAAATGCCACCCCCTGCAGACACAAGTAGAACAGTCCCAACTAAGATGGTTTGGCCATGTCTGCAGAATGGGAGAAGATCGGCTACCACGACAAGCATGGGAAACAAAGAGCCAAGGATCCAGACCCCCAGAGTCTGCTGGGAGGACAACATTAGACAATCTTTGAAGGACCGAGGACTAGAATGGAACCAGGCCAGGAGGAAGACAGCTGATAGGATAGTCTGGCACTCTCTCTTCCAAACCTCTACACCTCACGGTAGAAGGGGAACGACTATGTAAGTAAGTAAGTAAGTAAGACAATAAAACTATCTTTTTAGTATTCAAACATCAAGGTAATCCATTTACAAAGTAAAAAAAAACATTGCTTATGGCCACAATTAGTACATTTAGTGTTATTCACACCAGTTTTTACTGTGGTCCCTCGTAAGAAAAAAAATAAATTATGCAATCATGTATTACGTTATTTTCAAACAAATAAAGAAGAATAACGTCATATAAAAACTTTTTACACTTGTTTAATGTTTCAATAGTATCCCTAGCTTCATCTTCTACCTAAGACTAGTGATTAGATGTTACGGTAGGTCTAGTTTTGTTGCTTTTTGATTGGCCAGAATATGCCTACGCCTACTCATCAACTAAATCTAATGTGTCTAGCTTTTCTGCACCGATTCTGTATTTTGACAACAAACTGTGACTACCAAACAATCATCATCAATGTCAATGTCAGCAATGTTTCAAAGTAATTTGACACAATTATTTGCTTAGGAGACTTAGAAAATGTAAATATAAAGCGTGATATATTTCTCTAGCAATAAGAACGAAAAATGCAAACACGCGAATTGTCACACAAATTGTGATAATAACATCAAAACACGCACAAGTGCTGCTTAACTATAGTCAAATTAGTTGTTTAAATAGTAGCGGAAGTAATTCTACGAGTTTTAAAATATGAACTGCATTAAACGGATGATTTTTGGAGTTTATTTGTGATAAACTAAAAACAACGCTCTGAGCGCTGAGCTGGCACGGCGGGTTGAATGCTCAGAGCGTTGGTCTGGAGTCAAAGAGTTAAGAATCAAAACAATCTGCTCACACACGCAGATGGGAATGTCACTTGTAGCAGTATGCTGTCTTCTGCGTCTGCAGTTTGATTTTCGTGGCGAGAGTATCTAGCCTTCCTTACCCTCCTTTATATAGTCTAATATTCGGTGTACCAGATAACATCTAGGCCAAAGTATTGTTGCGTTCACAGAAATGTGTAGATTTAGGCATTGTGTGCATTTCAGAAAAATCCACAATAATTCCTGCTTCCGTATTTCTCAACCTATTTTCTTCATCCTTCATCACACTTGAAAGGCTTCTCTCCCGTATGTATTATTTTATGACTTTGTAGGTTACCTGTCTGAGTAAATGCTGTCCACAGACATCACACTTGTAAGGCTTCTCGCCTGTATGTATTCTTTTATGACTTTGTAGACTACCATTCTCATTAAATGCTGCTCCACAAACATTACACTTGTAAGGCTTCTCTTCTGTATGTATTCTTTTATGACTTTGTAGACTACTGTTCAGAGTAAATGCTGCATCATAAACAACACACTTTTAAGGCTTCTCTCCTGTATGTATTATTTTATGTTTTTGTACACTACTGCTCAGAGCAAATTCTGCACCACAAACATCACACTTGTAAGGCTTCTCTCCTGTATGTATTCTTTTATGTTTGTGAAGACTACTGCTCAGAGCAAATGCTGCTCCACAAATATTTTTTTTTTTTTTTCAACACTTGTAAGGC
>JAMPIV010022819.1:0-119533 GCA_024509875.1 Oreohelix idahoensis
TATTTATTGTACGTTCATCACAAGGAGACATCCATCAAGATATATACATGGCATAGTATATGGCAGGAAAAACACGTAAATGCGATAAGCAGTTACGTCAGTCAATAACGAGCCTCAATCAATAGACTTTTTCTTCATCTCCATTGTTAATAGTAAAAGTAAATATATTGAGAGATATCCTTAAATCTGTTATCAATCCTGGCCGTGTACTAATAGGTAGGGCAATATTCCCGGTACCCAAGTAATGTGGCAAACAAACTGATGATGGCGACCTAAACTCAGTTACCTCAATATCTTTGAGATACTCCTTACGAAAATATCAAAAGGGGGTTGTGCAAAACTTCTCAATAAGTGTCCTTCCCCATCTAGAACACTCTTAACATGGTGGCGGCCTTTGAAAAATACATTTAATGTCCCAGTTAGGAAAAACACACTCTCCATACAATCCTGGAGCTTAGAATATATCACGTCCACTTCAAACCAGTGAACGAATACGAACGGCACAAATAAACAATACACTGACCCTAAGACATGTGACCAAAAAAACGTCACTAGTTGACTGTCGCTCACCACGGGTGAGCGCTTCGTGCAAAAAGTAAATTAATATGAAACAAATATAAAGGTATGTTATATTCTGTTGTTTTTCTGTTGTCTAGTGTTCTACTTCTTTATTTCCTACGAGTGCCTTATAACATACCTTTATATTTGTTTCATATTAATTTACTGTTTACAGGCCTAGTGGTTTCCCTTCCTTACGTGCAAAAAGTAGTTTGACTACAGGCGAACACAATTCCTCACATAAAACGGGCATGTGCTAGCGTGTAGTAACATGCTACATTATTTTATCCCCAGATCTATCCTTAACAGTATTGATAGCTGACAATGTATTGATAGCTGACAATGTATTGATAGCTGACAATGTATTGATAGCTGCCAATATAATGAAAGCTGAGAATGTAATGAAAGCTGAGAATGTATTGAATGCTGAGAATGTAATGAAAGCTGAGAATGTAATGCCAACTACAACGACACCATCATTTTCCTTTTTGCTCCTGATGGAACATGGAAGCACCCAGGCAGCCTGCACCAATCATTTACGTGCTCCTGCATCTGTCGTTTCTGTAACAATATGTTTTGCTTGATGAAGTTGCCAGTCTCATGCACAATCTGATATTAGCGGCACGTACGACATGCCTGACGGTCAGAACTAACGTCATACTTTAACAGTAGTAATATTTATATTTATAAGCGCTGCAAACTGCATGTTTACATGACATTATGTGTCCTGCTCCATGATGAAATATTCCTCTGACAATTTGCCTTATTATCTGCGCAAGGCAGTTTCCCAGACCCCATTCTCCACCAATAAGAACCTAGCAGGAAGCTATGTTATCCCGCATTTTGGATGAGCACATTCAACTCTTCTTCCCCCTATTCCCGCCGTGCAAACAAGACAAGCGTGTCGGGAAGTAATAGAAAGTGATTTATCTTCGGCGCCAGAAAGACCATATTTCGGCATCAAAGGAAGTAATTCACCACTGGTCAGACCCTTAATGAGTGAGCGCGTGATGCTGGTCCATGGATCCTACATTTCTCACGAGTGAGTTTAAGAAATGACCGTTCCTCTCATCGTCGCCAGCCATGGTGTATTATGTTGTGGACAAGGCGTCATCAGCCATGTTTAGTTTCCATAACGCCACGTGCAGGTGCCTGCCCTCTGCGCACCCAAAGTAATTCGCCTCACGCGCTCGAGGTCTCGTAGTTGTCAGTAAAACACAACATGGCACGTGACGCTTGACAAAGACTCAAGTTTAGCAACGTATTCTCTCGTCTGTCCATGTGTATTTTAGATGAAATCCTCCTGCCTGGATCCCCTCCCAATACATTACCCCTATTGAAGGCATATTACACGGAAGTTCATAACCAAAACAATGTCATCTTACACCTCCGTTCGTTTTATCTTCAAACCGGCAGGGAATCTTTCACGTGCGAGATTCATGTCTGTAAGTCTGACCGATGATCACGACCATCCACGGGTCTCACTTCATACATAATATTATCCTTTGGGTTATTTCCCGCTTTGAGTTCCAAGAACGAAAGGGTAAAGTATTAGAGCAAATCCTTTATCCTTTTGAATTTATTTACTTTGCCAGCACCAAGGTAACATCGGAATAGCTCGGTTTGCGTCAAGTCTTTAGTTCTTATTGTGTATAATAACTGCAACAACTCAGCGGATAATGTTAGAATTTGAGAGCTTCACCGGTAGCTTTGATGATCACGTGTTGTGTACCGCTGATTAACAGCTAGTGAAATCAGCCATAAAGAAATGTGATTGGACATCACATCTGGTCAAGTTGTACAAATGACCGAACTGATCGCTCGCTTTGATCACTCCACGCCAGAGAAGTCAAACATTTGATTGTAGGTGGTCTGTAGGTTTAGATGGTTTGTGTTGTGACTTTCATTGGACCAATGGAAAGCCATGTCATGTGTTGATTGGCTCATTTGTTGTTCGACTATTGAACTTTTAGCGCTGCTCTGCTGGAGCTGTGCGTCCGTTGTTTATCTTTGAGGCTGCCGAAAATACTTGTTAAAATTGTGTTACTACAATAGGGAGCAAGTGTTAAATTGTAAAGCTGGGTGTGTGTGTTGTTGTTTTTTTGTATTTGCTTCTTTGTATGTTTATTTGTTTTGCTTTCTTAATTTGTTACAGGGTAGAGAAGAAAGAAGGAGACAAAGAATAAAACGGTGGTGACGTTGTGAACAAAGAAGTTTTCATTATGTCTTTCTCTCTCTCTCTCTCTCTCTCTCTCTCTCTCTCTCTCTCTCTCTCTGTCTCTCTCCCTCTTTTTTTTAATCGAATACAGCATTTACAAAATAATTTATACTTTATTCCATCGTCAAGACGAAAGTATTACTTAGGCCTAAACATTATATTCACTTAAATCTTAGCTTGTAGTTAAAGTAAAACACATGAAAACCGACAATTTTTCTCACATTCTCAAAAATATCAAAGTCCAGAAGAAGTTAATTATGGAGAATCAACGATACAGTCAACTTCGACTATGATTACGGTAACTTAAATGTGGCATGTGTGCAGGTTTATTTTTGAAGAGGCAGGATTAATAAATAAAAATATATAATATAACCCTAACGCTTAAATATTTACTTTGACCCCATTAGGAACTTTCATACGTCTGTCATCTTTTACTGCAATTATTAATTCTGCATGTTGTTGATACAACGTTAAAGGAAGTCCCATAGCAGTTACTGCAGTAGGGGAGTGAAGTGTTAGAGACTACACCAAACTAGGTCCAGCATCGAGAGGTGGGGTGATCAGTTCCCTTCCTCGCTAAATTTTGTTTCCCGAACTCAAGAACAGAGTCAGTTATCCATTTACAGCTGGGTATGGAGAGTGACGCCATAGTGTTTCGAACCCGGAACTATTGCATTGAGAGGCCAGCGCTCTAACTATTCTGCCAATGGGACGCTCAAGCTGTTGATACCTGAGTAAATTCATATCCGAAGCAACACAGCTTATCACAACCGGCAACAACTGTCGATGGAGTCTGCTCACCATTTATTCTTTCAATGACCAGGACAAATTTCGGGACGTTTAACCACCTGCTTTAACACTGTCCGAGCTCGCGCTTGGCGTGTGCCCTTTATCCCCTCAGAGGCTACATGGTGTGGTCACTCCTTGATAGTTTTGCTAGAGAAGTTACGATGTGAAAAGTTCCATAGAGGGAATGTGAAGGGGTGAAGGGGAAAAAAGAGCGGCTGGAATATCAAGTGTCCTAAATTCGTTTATGATCAACGAGTCGTTTTAACGAATTATCATCATTATCTCCCTTTAACTCCACAAGGAGCATAGGCTGTCAACAAACTTATGTCAAACCTTCTTGTCACGTGCTATTAGCTCAAGGTCTTGCCAATTCTTCCTCCACGGTTTCACATCTGTCTCTAGTTCTCTTTTCCGTGTGTTTTTCGGTATACGTCTGCTCTTTACCCTGGGCATTCCAGAAAAAGGACTGTCTCAGACAGTCTGTCTGGTAATGTAATCAACAGGTTTTCACAGTATGCGCCCTATCCATCTCAAGCGTCTTCCTCCCATCTCTTGTTTCATTGGCACGTGTCTGGTTCTTGTCATCAGTTCCACTTTAGCAATCTCGTCATACCACTTCAATACGGAAGCACCCATGTACGAAAGTCTGTAGCTTTTTGGTTGATGTTTATATTATTCTTCATGTTTCAGAGCTTTACAATAGGATTGACTAGACATTTGAGTTGAAGTTTCTTATTTCTGTGCCGGACTTGATTTCTTGTGATATCCACATATATCCAAATGCCACGAAAGTTCAACTGGCCTTTTGCATTTTTATTTTGATATCGTTGTCTGTCCCTCCAACGTTAACTACACTTCTGCCAGGATATGTGTATAATTCTACATCTTGTATGATGTTTCTTCAAACGTAGTCGTCTTATCTTGTATGATGTTTCTTCAAACGTAGTCGTGTTATCGCTTCCTGCTTTTAGTTTCATTATCTTTGTCTTCTCCCAATGTCCTTTGAGACCCCCGTTGCTGTGACCTCGCATCAAGTATTGTTTTAAAAAACGCTCGCGAGATATTGTTTCGTTGTTAATGTTAAATATTTCATGTAAGTCTTCATCAGCTGAAGCTTGTATATATACATAGCGATATTTTTATCTCTTCCTTCTTTATCATAAACAGATTGATTGCCTATGGCTGCTAGTATTAATTTATTCATCTAACTGAAGTAAAGAATGTGTGTTGTATGTCAGTCATTTTTTGGGAGCAGAGGAATGGACTAGGTCAGATAAACGGACGTTCATTTATAAACAACTGTTGGAATATCCGTGTATCTGTGGTAGGAAATTCTCTCCCTTAAACGACATGAAAATTCATTGGACGAAAAAGGGATGAGGGAGCTCGTTACCATTATATCAACAGCGACCTATTTCAACAGATAACACGCTACAGACAACCAGGACTCAAGTCATCGGTCCGGAGAATATACAAAATAGTATAAGTGATGATGGCCTAACTTACATCTTGAGGTGCCACTTATTGTTAACATTGTCATGAGCCATTTCGTTCCTGGAAGTTTACCATCATGGCTCTCTGCTCTTCGTTGAGTCCCTAACAGTTGGTAACTGCAGAAACAAGTGCATCATCATCAGTCATCGCCGAACCGGAAGCAGCAGTGTAGATAGCCTATCTAAGGGGCGCCAAAGAGTTCATGGTGCTCTTGCGGGAATTCCAGGGTTAGATCTGTGAATGCACGATGCTCTTACATATATTCCAGAGTTAGATCTACCTCTGAACTCATGATGTTCCTACATATATTCCAGAGCTAGATCTACCTCTGAACTCATGATGTTCCTACATATATTCCAGAGTTAGATCTACCTCTCAACGCATGGTGCTCTTGCATATATTCCTGAGTTAAGTCTACCTCTGAACGCATGATGCTCTTGCATATATTCCCGAGTTAGGTCTACCTCTGAACGCATGATGCTCTTGCATATATTCCCGAGTTAGGTCTACCTCTGAACGCATGATGCTCTTGCATATATTCCCGAGTTAGATCTACCTCTGAACGAGTGATGCTCTTGCATATATTCCCGAGTTAGATCTACATCTGAACGCATGATGCTCTTGCATATATTCCCGAGTTGGATCTACTTCTGAACGCATGATGCTCTTGCATATGTTCCAGAGTTAGATCTACTTCTGAATGCACAATGCTCTTGCGTGATTATTTGGGTTAAAGGACCAAATTAATTGCACACTCACAACGCCATCGGTGCTCTCATACCCTCCCTTAGATTGCACAAGGAGGATCTCAGCATAGTGCATGAACTCCGGAGCACTGACGAGAATCCCAGTTTGTATATACAGGAATCACACATTCTATAAATAATTTTTTGCTAGGTAAATTTCTTAATTTTGTAAATTTTTGCCAGGGCAGCGGCCGTATGCCTTACTCTTTCCGATTTCCATCTGTCGAGGGATTTTTTAACGTGCAAAACTTGCACACGGGACATTCTACTTTTTCGCCCTAATCCGAGATGGCTAGGCATCCGATATCATTACCCAGGAGATCAAAAACGAGTATGGCATTATTACGACCCACTGGTTCTGATACAAATTTCCATAAAATATATTCCCAACACTGGGAACCGAACCCGGCACCTTTACAATCAGAACCGGAAGCCATACCTCTTAGCCACTCCGACCCCCTTGCGCGAATTTTAGGTTTAGATCTCTAAACAAGACCCTAAAGAACTTCCTCGTGGTGCATACAAGGACTGGTCAACTTGGCATTGGCTGCGAAAGAGTGACAAGCTCAGCAGACCTTGTCAAACCACAACACTAACTCATCCATTTCTTTGTCTGCATTCGACTTTCTTTGTTTCTGGTAATGCCTCAGGTCTCCGCCTCTGTACATCGTGGGCCTCCAGTAGTTCCCACTGCTACCTGAACAAACAAAGGACGAATAGGATTACTGGCCCCCCCCCCCCCCCCCAGATATTTCGTGAGAGACGACTAATAAGAGGTTGCCCATGGGGCTGGCAACCTCACCATGTAGAACTAGTTGCTATAGAAACCAACGCTGCAGTAGTTTGTGCTTTGATATTGGTTTCCTCATAAGGGCCATCTGCAGCAGTGGTTACATGCACCATAAGGAGAAAAACAAAGATGATGATGGATATCTCTGGTGCTACACATTTTTCATACAATAGTAGTCGAGGAGTCGATCCATTTTTCCGTTCTGGCCGTCCATATCTTTTCATACGTGGCACAAGCCCGATCCGTACTAGGTCTTTTATACTTTGACATGTGTCCTAATATAACCGACTGATCTTGTGTTTAGGTTGAACGGGGCGAGCCTCGTAAAAACGAGGCAAATTTACTATTTGAGAAAAAAAAAATCACTTTACCAGATCTATTTATTTTTCACCTTAAGTGCTCTATCTTCGTACACAATTCATCTTCCTTAGTAAAAACCTAGTTAAAACTTGCTTAATGAATATGTTTATATGTTCCATTGTCACAAAGAAGTGTTAACTCTTAGCATAAAGCCGCTATGGTAATTTACGAGAGGTTAAGACCACGCCATATATATTCATATTCTCAGTTTGCTTGCATTAACTCTAAAACACCCGTTTACCGCTGTCCATATTTCAATGCGCCATTAACGTAACGCACTTCCCACGTGTGAGAGCATCTGTTCTCATTTCATATTGCGATAATTCTAATTGTTTGTGTCCGACCTTCTTTCCCGCTTTTGGCACATTCGCGCACATGCCATTTAAGCCAGACTTCCTGGAGCAGAAAATAATTTTAAAAGAATATGCAAAGAAAGTTAATTAATTCATACTTTAATTTGATTTTGAAAGGTAGATTCCATTTTTCAATAAAAAGGTGTTCAATGGTTAACAAATAAATGTTGGTGTAACCGCGTGCAATTGCTGGAGATGAACCACGATTATCCTAAAATTTAATTAATTATTAATAATTTAGTTTAATTTATGAACGCTTTGGACGACTGAGATTTTAGTATCTTCCAAAAAATATACATGCTCTATTTTGTTGAATCATAGATTTACGTTTTCGATTAGAAAGACACGCGAGTAGCACGCGACCTATCCAAGCTCATGTTTATTTAAATATCGATCTGTGTCACATCCAATCAGGGTTCAAGCTTCTGATTCGACGCTGCCTCTGATGAGGCGGGACTTCCTGAGCACGTGATTTTTGCCTGACATTTCGCACGGGATAACGCAGAGTACATTACTCGTGAAGTTACTCCGCGCACAAGCACCGAAGTCTTCGGTTCAGATGCGTGGATAGGACGTGCACGTGGCTCGCGCACCCTTGGCACGTGGCACAGCCCGATGATCTGGCTGCCGTAATCATCGCACTAGTTATACCGCTTGTAACTGCTTCATTTGGTCTTTAAATGACATGATAATTAATAGAGTTTTATTGGCTCTGATTGACGGACTCCTCTTTTAGTTTCCACTAGCGTCAATGACGTTACACCATCAGTGCTTCCGGTACCAGCCCATAATAAAACGAGCTACAGAGAACTACAATCTTCCTAGTAATGCCAGACTCTATGAACCAGTTCCGCCACCCACTTGCGGTAGTTTGTTCTTAAAGCTTAGACGGAAGATACTGATTTACAGTAGACCCTACTTAGTTGTTGAGACAACTTTCAGAATTCAACAGGGGAGGTTGGCATACATAGAAAAATAATTCATGAAAAAAAAATGCCGAAAATAATGTAGGTTTCTGTTCTTCAGCATTAATCATCATCGTCGTCGTGATCATTATTATTATTATTGTCACGGAGTGTTTTGATGGTATTTTGCATGTGTGAATGTTCCCATGCTCCAGCGGGAGTTTATTAGTCATTTGAGTTGTTGTGAGTTGGGAATGCTGGCCTTGTAATATTTTAGTTACAAGCAAAGTTGTGAGCAGAGGTTAAGACAAGCTGCTAGCTATAGTTAGGCGTGAATGAAGCTCAGGGGAGTGTGGAAGGTTTTCACGTGTTTGGGGAATACGAATGAAAGGGGTTAGTCAGAGAGAGGGGTGTGTTGGGTGAGTAGTGTGTTGGGTCAGTAGAGAGTTGAGTCAGTAGAGAAGAGACAGGAGACAGCGAAGAGTCTAGAGAGTTGAGAAGGGTGGATGTTGCAGTAGTTATTTATGAAGTAGTCTATTTTGTGATTGTAGTGATTCCGAGAAGCAGAGTGTTTGCAGAATACTCGGGATTTGTGATGTCTCCAATATTTGTAATGACCCTGCGCCCATTGTGACTTATCGTTAATATAATATATTGTTGGAGATTGATATGGTTGTTGGAGTTAGTGCGTTACTCCTCCCTCAGACAGTGAGCTAGGACGAGCGGTGTGTAAGTGTTGTCTGATCTTCTACATCCACCCACCTACACCCTACTCGTCTCAATCATCATCATGATTGTTTTCCATTGCGCTCTTTATGGGGGCACGTAGCAACCAGCAGTGATTTCTGTGACAATTTGTTTTACACGATGAGATTGCCAGCACCATGCACAAACCTCATTAGACGCCTTGTACGACATGCCTGATGGGGCAGTAGTCCTATCTTTCTTTGTCTCTTGAGAGACCCCCTGGAAGTAGGCTACACGGGGCACCTTTAAGAATAATGTTAATCAAACAGTGATTGATACACGTGTCACCAATGATCCTAAGCGTATTGTATATCCTTCTAAAACTGGTAACCCTTTCTGTCAGTTACTCTGTCATATTCTAAAATATTGGTATGTCACTGAACTGTTTTCTGTGCAGTTTGCTTGGTCAGTGCATGTACCTGTGAGTTCCACTTTAGATGCTGGTCAACGACTGTACCTAGAGTTTTATGTTCATTAACGTTTTTAATTAGTGAGGTACCAATGTAGATCTGAAGTGTTGTTTTCTCTGAATTTTGTAATTTTTGTCTAGTTGATATTAACATGTATTTTGTTTTAATGAAATTTATTAGCATGCGATTTCCGTTGCTCTACTTAATCAGATTATCTGTATCTTTTTGTATATACTCGTATATATATATATATATATATATATATATATATATATATATATATATATATATATATATATATATATATATATATATATATATATATATATATATATATATATATATATATATATATATAGGTGGGGGGTGGCTGGCTGGCTGGCTGGCTGGATGGATGGATGGAACGAACGAACGAACGAACAAACTTTATTTTCAAAAGGTTGAGAATTGGGCACGCAGGCCCGTCTGACATTCTGCCCTTCCTTTCTCTCGTCTTTTATACAGATTTCATTTATTCTCACTTGCATTTTACCCATCAATTCAAGGAATTAACGTTGTAAAGGTAAAATAATAGCATACTCACATTCACAGTATCTAGTTATAAACATGAAATAAAATATGTTGAAAAGTACAAACTAAGTATTACCATGACACAAAATATGTTGAATAGATAGATAGATAGATAGATAGATAGATAGATAGATAGATAGATAGATAGATAGATAGATAGATAGATAGATAGATAGATAGATAGATAGATAGATAGATAGATAGATAGATAGATAGATAGATAGATAGATAGATAGATAGATAGATAGATAGATAGATAGATAGATAGATAGATAGATAGATAGATAGATAGATAGATAGATAGATAGATAGATAGATAGATAGATAGATAGATAGATAGATGGATAGATAGATAGATAGATAGATAGATAGATAGATAGATAGATAGATAGATAGATAGATAGATAGATAGATAGATAGATAGATAGAGATAGATAGATAGATAGATAGATAGATAGATAGATAGATAGATAGATAGATAGATAGATAGATAGATAGATAGATAGATAGATAGATAGATAGATAGATAGATAGATAAAAACAAGGAAGAACGAAATACAGAAAAGAGTGGAAAGAAAGAAGGCAAGAAATAGAAAGAAAGTAAGTAAGAAAGAAAGAAAGAAATAAAAAAGAAACAAAGAAGACAACAGAAAAATAACAGATAAAATAGGTTGTCGGATAATTCGAACAAGGAATTCTCCCAACGGTGCCATTACAACAGTGGCGTATCCTGGTAATGCGAGCTAGGCGTGCTGCTACTTAAAATGAATATGTACGCTTACTATTTAACTTCTTCCACTCTTAATTTAAAAACCAACTATATTCAATTACGCAACGATAGTTATTAAGGGTATATGTCAATTATCTCTGAAATACTAATTAACTTACAACTTGAAACTCACTGTCACTGTAATAATCTGCATTCCCGGCAACTAACAAAAATTAATCACAAAAAACACTGCACGGACACAGCCGATTTTTACAACTCGAGAGACCACACATAGAGAATACGCCACTGATAGTGTATAGACCACTGAAGCTATCATTCATCTGAATGAACTTTTTACAAAGATGTGAAATGCAAAGAAAGTCAAGAAGAGGGAAGTAAAAGAAAGTTTATCAGTATTTTTGTTTAAGAAAATAAATCTATTATTTTTTATTTTATTTTATTTTATTCATTTACTTATTTATTTTGTTAAGGACGTTTGTTTGTTTGGTTTGTTTTTAAGGACTATCTTAATTGCACCCGGACAACTCAATCAGTGCTCCGATCTCCTCCTTTAGATCGCACAAGGAGGATCTCAGCACAGTGCACGAACTCCGAAGCACCGGCGAGAATCTCAATGTGTGTATATAGGAATCACACATTCTACAAACATATTTGGTAGGGTGGGTTTATAATTTTTTAAATTTTGCCAGGGCAGTGGCTGTATGGCCTACTCTTTACGATTTCCAACTGCCGTGGAATTTTTAACGTGCGCAACTTGCACGCGAGACCTCCTATTTTTTCGCTATTATCGGAGAAGGCTTGGCATCCAATCTCACTGCCCATGAGACCAGGGGAGAGTATGACATCATTATGACCATTGGTTCTGGAAAAAAAAATTTCCATAAATTACATTCCATCTACTGGGAATCGAACCTGGTACCTCTAGAATGCGGGGCGGACGCCAAACCTCTTAGCCACTCCGACACCCAATAAGGACATTACACTGAGGAAACCTGTTTATAACATTACAAGACAGTTCTAGTTCTGGAAACACGATTACTTCTACCTGAATAAATGGCATAGGACCATCTCTTCATTCCATGCAGGTCACACTAGGGGAAAGTGAAGAGTTGGACATGATGTCATTTTACCGGCCCACTTGAAAAGACAAAGAAGATAGCTCAACAAAGTACTCCAGATATAATAAACCCAACCATACGGGATAGAAAGTATTCTTGTAGCAAGAAGAACCATGACACCGGTCAGTGGGTCGTGAACTCCGAAAGAAGCTGGAAAATTAGAAGATGAAAGAGATACATCCCTACTAGTTGTCGATTCACGAATAAATCTAGGCAGCAACATAGACACATGGGGGGGGGGACAGATAATGATATCAAAATAAGAATGCGAAATACCAGAGGTATTTTTATTGCATTTAGACATATGGAGATCAAGAGAAAATACACCATCACCACAACTGCCATGCTATGGACTTCAGAAGGAAAGAGAAAGCAAGGACGGCCAAAAGTCACTTGGCGGGAACAGTGGATGTGGAGAGGCGGGAACAGTGGATGTGGAGAACAGTGGATGTGGAGAACAGTGGATGTGGAGAAGCTAAACATGAACAAGAGCTGGGGCACCACACGACGAATGGCTGTCGACCGAGCGAAGTGCAGATAGTTTGTTGCTGCCCTACAACAAACACAGACAGTTTGTTGCTGCCCTACAACAAACACAGACAGTTTGTTGCTGCCCTACAACAAACACAGACAGTTTGTTGCTGCCCTACAACAAACACAGACAGTTTGTTGCTGCCCTACAACAAACACAGTTTGTTGCTGCCCTACAACAAACACAGACAGTTTGTTGCTGCTCTACAACAAACACAGACAGTTTGTTGCTGCCATACAACAAACACAGACAGTTTGTTGCTGCCCTACAACAAACACAGACAGTTTGTTGCTACCCTATAACAAACACAGACAGTTTGTTGCTGCCCTACAACAAACACAGACAGTTTGTTGCTGCCCTACAACAAACACAGACAGTTTGTTGCTGCCCTACAACAAACACAGACAGTTTGTTGCTGCTCTACAACAAACACAGACAGTTTGTTGCTGCCCTACAACAAACACAGACAGTTTGTTGCTGCCCTACAACAAACACAGACAGTTTGTTGCTGCCCTGCAACAAACACAGACAGTTTGTTGCTGCCCTGCAACAAACACAGACAGTTTGTTGCTGCCCTACAACAAACACAGACAGTTTGTTGCTGCCCTACAACAAACACAGACAGTTTGTTGCTGCCCTACAACAAACACAGACAGTTTGTTGCTGCCCTACAACAAACACAGACAGTTTGTTGCTGCCCTACAACAAACACAGACAGTTTGTTGCTGCCCTACAACAAACACAGACAGTTTGTTGCTGCCATACAACAAACACAGACAGTTTGTTGCTGCTCTACAACAAACACAGACAGTTTGTTGCTGCCCTACAACAAACACATACAGTTTGTTGCTGCTCTGCAACAAACGCAGACAGTTTGTTGCTGCCCTGCAACAAACACAGACAGTTTGTTGCTGCCCTATAACAAACACAGACAGTTTGTTGCTGCCCTACAACAAACACAGACAGTTTGTTGCTGCTCTACAACAAACACAGACAGTTTTTTGCTGCCCGACAACAAACACAGGCAGTTTGTTACTGCCCTACAACAAACACAGACAGTTTGTTGCTGCCCTACAACAAACACAGACAGTTTGTTGCTGCCCTACAACAAACACAGACAGTTTGTTGCTGCCCTACAACAAACACAGAGAGTTTGTTGCTGCCCTACAACAAACACAGACAGTTTGTTGCTACCCTACAACAAATTACAGACAGTTTGTTGCTGCCCTACAACAAACACAGACAGTTTGTTGCTGCCCTAAAACAAACACAGACAGTTTGTTGCTGCCCTAAAACAAACACAGACAGTTTGTTGCTGCCCTACATCAAACACAGACAGTTTGTTGCTGCCCTAAAACAAACACAGACAGTTTGTTGCTGCCCTACATCAAACACAGACAGTTTGTTGCTGCCCTATATCAAACACAGACAGTTTGTTGCTGCCCTATATCAAACACAGACAGTTTGTTGCTGCTCTACAACAAACACAGACAGTTTGTTGCTGCCCTACAACAAACACAGACAGTTTGTTGCTGCCCTAAAACAAACACAGACATTTTGTTGCTGCCCAACAACAAACACAGACAGTTTGTTGCTGCCCTAAAACAAACACAGACAGTTTGTTGCTGCCCAACAACAAACACAGACAGTTTGTTGCTGCCCTACAACAAACACAGACAGTTTGTTGCTGCCCTACAACAAACACAGACAGTTTGTTGAAGGCGGTCATTGTTCTGGAACCCCCAGGGAGAGAGACATAGAGATTGACCGTAAAAAAACTCACACACGAAGAGTACTGAAGACATATATGAAAAATGATGAGGAAGACACGACAAAACTTGAACTGATGGCACATGCCAATTCATGTGTTTGTTGAAGGCCTATGATCCATGCGGAGCTAAAGGGTATAGATTGAATTGATTGCTGTTGTTTACGTTTCTCTCAGCCATATCTCTCTCTTACAATGATGGCCGTTAATTTGAGCGGTAAGCACAATGTGTCCTAGTTTACAGCTCGGCTACGAAATCTGCGCCTTTCGGCCCGACACATCCGATTTCAGCAAGCAATTTTTACGGGTTTGCATCCTTGTCACCTCACACCTATATGTATGCTATACCTCATGTCCATCCAATAGTGCAGTGAGCTGGCTGCACCAGTGAGTTGATTTATTGAAGAGAGAACACGAAATCATCAATTCAGATCTATTGTATAGCCCTGACACATGTCTACACCACACATGCACACACACACACAAATACACACATATACACACACACTCAATCAGACAGATACAGACTTTCATGTATTGATTTTTGCTCACAATTGACTGATTAAAATAGTATGACACGATTACTAATGTGGAACTGATGAACAGAGCCAAACAATTCACAGTGGAGCAGGAAGTGCTGGGCTCTATTTACGGTATCGACACGCTCCATTCTACCACTCTGTAAATAGGTACTTGACTCTGCTCTGCGTTAGGGAAGCAAAAGGTAGAGAGGAAGAGAACAGGTCACCCCCATCTCCCGATACTGGACCTAATATAGTGAAGTCTTAAACACTTCACTCCTGCATATTACTGCCTTAGTCCATGAGTTTAGCTGATATGCTGGGAGTTTTGTTTTTAGTCGGGCTGTTTTTTCTTCTGCCTTCGCAATGTTGCATAATCTTTTTGTTCTTTCTTAAATTAAGCTCCCAAATACTGATGTAGCTCCCCATTGACTTAGTGGTTAGAGAGCTTGCCTCTCGCCGCAGGTTACCTGGTTCCGGGTTCAAAACTTTGTAGCGTCACTCTACAGTTTACCCAGTTTTAAATGAATACCCGACTCTGTTCCTGAGTTAGGAAGGCAAGGGCATCTAGGAAAGAAACTATTTACCCAATCTCAACAAGCTAGTTTAGTATATAGAAGTCTCTAACGCTTAACTCCACTACGGGAGCTTTGCGCTTCCTTTACCCTCCTTACATTAGTGAAGCCAGTTTTTCTCGCCATGCTTTACCATTTTGCTTTATCCGGGATTTTTTTAGGGGGGGGGGGGGGGGGGGAGGGGGGGGATTAGTCTGACTGCGTACATCAGGGGCGTTCTTAAATTATTTGGCACCCGTGTCTGACCTCACCTTTGGCACACACCCTAGATAAGAAACTCACGTGCAAGTATATTTTTTAACAATAAGTACTGTCATAATAGTGTCCAAAAGCACCACCCTACTGGCTGTCACCCGAGACGGGCCTCCCCCACCCTCCCCCCTCGTACACCCTTAATATGCCACTGGATTTACATTAATTTCAGCAGAAGCCAATGTAACCTTTAACGTCCATGGCTTAATTATTATTGATATTCTTCTCTTACAAAATTCACAAGGGACTTCTCATGAGAATTAGCGCTGCTAGCTGAAGTGGCGGGCTGGGTAGAAGTATTCAGCCTTGATACTAGTGAGTACCCACAAGTTCTCTTTGGGGATTGAAACTTCAGAATTTCTGGTGAATGGTTTATCTTCTTCATGGATCTTCAGCCCCTGACTGACAAAGCAGTCAGTGGCCATCACGCCTAGGGGCGTCTTGTAGGGCAGCAACAAACTGTCTCCACTTTGCTCGGTCTGTAGCCACCCTCGTGCAGTGCCCGAACTCTGGTTCATGTTTTGCGTCTCGGCCTCACAGTTCTCCGTCAGGCTGTCTTTGCTCTACCTCTCTTTCACCTTCCTTTTGGGATCCATAGCATTGCAGTTCTTGATGTCGGGGTTTCTTCTGAGGACATGACCAACCCAGTTCCACCGTCTACCCGCCAATGATGAGGACCGGTTTATGAGAGTACGTAAATGAATGGTTTCAGTACAAGGAATACCCGGTTTACCCAAGGAATACATTTTACCATAAATTTTTTTTTTCTAACTTGTTTACGACGGTAATATTATGTTTTCGAAAAAGAAGGTTCATTCGTTCATTACCCGTCAGCTCCAAATTGAGCATGGGTCTTGAACAAATTCACACCAGGTCGTCCTGTTCTGTACTATCTGGTTCAGTGTGTTTTCACGATTCTCTATCCATGTCTATTTCCAGACCACTTCTTTGTGTATTTTTACGTCAACTTCTATTTCTTTTACCATGGTGATCCGAAACAATGACTGCCTTGTAATGCTATTAGTTGATTTCTTCAGTGTGTGTGACACATCCAACGCTACCATCTTTCCCTCATGCCTTCTTCTACTTGCAGTTTGTTCGTTCTGAATGATGCGTTCTGGCAGTCTGGTCATACCATTTCAATCTTTCTTTTCTACCCAAGTACCTATTTATAAAATTAAAATTTCTTGGTTGTAGTTTTTTTTATATTCTCCATGTTTCACAGCCATACAGTAGGACTGGCTTGACATTAATGTTAAAGATTCTTTATTTATTTATTTTTTAAATTTAATTTATTACGATTTCAATATATTCCCCAACACATTGTAAGCTCGTCTTGTCTATTGTCTTCTGTTTTTTTTTTTTTTTTTTTTTTTAAATATAATATCACAATCTGTTCTTCCAAAGTGGTGGTCTACACTGCTGTCAAGATATATGTATGAGTCCATATCGTGTAAAGATGCGTTCCCAAGTGTAGTCTGTCTACCACTTGCGTATTTATTCACAGAATCTGTCTCTTCTCACTGCGTAACTTTGACACGGAACGTGCCTTGGAACTAAAAGGTAAAAACCTCAAGGAATCAAAAGTGGGCATATGGATATACTGTACAAATTAAAGGCACGGCTGCAGGTTGTATGGTTATAAGAAAAATACTTGTTGATTTCCACACTTATCTTGATCTTTCCATGATTTGCCTTAGTTTGAACTGTTCTTGTTGGTATTTCCATTCAGGATCCTTCGTCTGTGTTTATTGTCCCTTTGTTATTTGAACTGAGACACAGTTTACAGCTGATATTCATTGACCATGATATTTGACTATAGGCTTGCTGGAGTATTAGTCATCCTTTTTGGTTTTTTACCGCGTTGATCTACGTGGCAGATCTTTTAGATGTCGTGTGAAGCCACGTGATACGATTGGCTAACCTCTCTCGTTCTCCAGCCGGGTCACTTACATTGGTACCGAAAAGAAAGCTGATGATTCATTCATATTTTCTCTTTTAACTCCCTATGGAGCACAGGGCAATCACTTCAGCTTGTCCCCTTGCAGAAAGCTCGCACAACAGCATTCACATGCCTTTGCTGTGGTTAGTTTTGTAGCAGTATTTTTTACATGACGAGGTTGCCATCCCCTCCACAACTTTATTTTTGCGCCAGGAACGACATGCCTAAGGAAGCAGTACGCATATTCTTTCTTTGTCTCATAAAAACCCTTCAGAAACTATACGAGGCCCTTCAGAAACTATACGAGGCCCTTCAGAAACTATACGAGGTCCTTCAGAAATTATACGAGGCCCTTCAGAAACTGTACGATGCCCTTCAGAAACTGTACGATGCCCTTCAGAAACTGTACGAGGCCCTTCAGAAACTGTACGACGCCCTTCAGAAACTATACGAGGCCCTTCAGAAACTATACGAGGCCCTTCAGAAACTATACGAGGCCCTTCAGAAACTATACGAGGCCCTTCAGAAACTATACGAGGCCTTCAGAAAATATACTAGGCCTACTGATGATCGGTCTGCCAAAATAAAAGTAGGCCCTTTTGATAGTTCCAATCAAATTAAAATGTCGTCCCCTGTTTTGACTTTAACAGAATTGACTTATGATTCTTGAAGTTTCCACTTACTACTCACGCAAATAAGTATCTCTCTCCCTACCTTCTCCTCTTCTCTGTGTCCTCCTGTTTCGCAGTGAAAGGTTATTTTCATATATAGTAATCCCCCGCTTAGCGCTGTTAACATTCGTCTTCGAAAAATCGAGCGCTAATTGAAAAAGCCCTAACGAAAATTTATTTCACATAAGAATTACTAGGTAAGAAAAATCTCATAAGAATTAACGGATAGCAAATTAGTTCGTTCCCAAGGCCTAGAAAGCTGTATTTTTTTTTTTTTTTTAAATAAAGTTTTGCCTCGTTTTGGCGAGGCGCGTCCCGTTCAACCTAGTCGGTTATATTAGGGCGCATGTCCAAACATAAAAGACCTTTAAGTTCGGGGCTTGTATTAAAATATTAAATTAGAAAGCTGTATAAGAATTCCGTAAAACGTGATAAATAACAAAAACTAAACAGTTAACATTTATTAACTGCAGTGTACATATAATTATCAAACATGTTGAACACAAACTAAGGACCTAAGTGGGCCCGCCCCCTTAGAGTGTAAAGGAGATTAAGGGGCCGAAAGACTTGATCGACGAGGGGACCGATTCTGATGATCAGATTGCCGCCTGTTGTATCGCTCTGTGTGGAGTTTCCTATCATATGTATGTACTGTACTTACACAAAATATTTTTAAAATATTATAGGACTTTAATCGATACTACTTCCATCGCTTGTGGCTACAGTTGTCACGGCGGAACTGACTTCACCATCAGACGACTGGTTAGCAGAAGGTTTTGTAGGTGCTAAAAAAAAACTGTTGTCTCCAGATGTAAAAGGCACGGCTACTTGGTCAATGGCGGCAGTAGACATTGGAGGAGACTTCAAAACTTACTTGTAATAGAAAATGAGACACAGAAAAATGGTCAATATTGTATATTTAACACACAATTTTGAATATAAATAGATACGCGGAGATGTATTTGCCTGTTTGAATCATCTATTTATATGTTCCCTGGTTGACAATTTCTTTGTTGTTCATTGACTCTTACCTAATGCAGTAACAAAAATGTTTCTACATTGTCAGCTATGATTGATAAGGAAAGAAAGTGTACTTTTGGGCATCTTCTGTCTCACGTACGTACTTTCTATTTCGACGTCCAGCTAGGATAGGAGTAATTATTGCATTTTCATCTTTATATCATTTAGCATCCCTCTTCTGGCGACAATACATGAAAAAAAAATTATTTTTTTTTAAACTCTCACTCCTAACCTTGCCTGTCAGTCTTGTAGCCACGCCTCTACATTCAACAATAGGCGTGTCCCCTCCTACCCAGGGCACGGATGGTGAAAAGGACGCGGTGTTGGCGAGAATGGGACCAGTCGCCTCAGTGACGACACGACCAGCGGTCCTGGAACACTTTCGGCAGTAGCACGTCACGGAAACATCATTAGTGGCATCGCCCTTGCCGCAACCTCTCGACATTACAGTTCTTTTTAAGTTATTTTTTTCTTTTTTCGTTATAAACTGTGAAGCCATGAATACATAACTGCTTCTGGAGACATAATGATGTTCCGGCACACCGTTGTTCTAGGATACATGCTTGTTTCCTCCAGGACTTTCTAACCGACACTTTTTTAAAAACAGAGTATTGGATATATCGGAGCAAATATAACAGAAAACACTTCGCCTGTTCGTGAACTACTGTTTTTTCAGTCTAACCTTTGTGTTTGTTTCTTGCCAAGAAAAATAAACAAAGTTATTGACAGCCAGATAACCCTACTGATCGCTGGCCATTCAAGATCAATAAATGTATTACATACATTCATAGTATACTACATCCACAACACAGCAATAGAACACAGACCAACGGAGTCCTGGACAAAATCTGACACAAGCAATCACCCGACTGATCGCTCAAAGCTGTCATGCTTTTCAAGGCCAGTCCCGAGAGCCCAGCTTTCGATGACCATTTTCACAGTATGGAAAGTCTTGACCGCTACAGTTCTGACATGGATGCCATGTCGATCAGCACGGACGAGCAGTCCACCACAGACATGCCCTTGGACATTCCTGGACACCAAAGACAACAGCAGAAAGAGCAGAAGCTACAGGACCAGCAACAAGATGGAGCGACAACGCCAAAGAAGAAACGTATTAGAAAAACTCGAGCCAAAGTAAAAAGCCCCGAGGTAAGGAAGTGATTTGTCTTTCTTTCTGCTTGTTTAATTGCCTGTTTTTCATTCATTCATTCTTTCTTTCTTTCTTTCCTGCTTTCTTTCTTTCTTGTTTGTCTGTATGTCTGTCTGTCTTTCTTTCTTTCTTTCTTTCTTTCTTTCTATCTATCTTTCTTTCTTTCTTTCATTATTCAGTTGTCTTCATTTGTGGATTTATTAGTTTATAATTTAATGCATTAAGTTGAAATTTGCATGTTGTCATTCTTTCTTTAAACCTCCCCCCCCCCCCCCCCCCCCAACCCATCTCCCCACGTTGCATATATTCTCAAAACATATCAACCACCAACGGGCTGATCACCCGTTTGTCACTTCATATGGGTTACTCATGATCAATGGCAAAAGAAAAAACTATAATGGCCACTCACTGCTTTACGGAAGAAGAAGAAGACGAAGAGAATATCAACCAACAAACTTTCCTGTCCTGTGAAATCCTGTCATGGTTTTTTCCATGACTTTTTGTATTTCTTTTTAATTCCAATCATGCCTGTGTTTAATTCCCATCATGCCTATGTCTAATTCCCTTCACCATTGGTGTCGCGGTTACGAATTCTCACTTTTTTATTTATTTTTTCTAAACCTGTGTTAGGTAATTGAATGTGCACGTCTATTTCATTTGCTCTCTCTCGCTCTCTCTCTCGATATATATATATATATATATATATATATATATATATATATATATATATATATATATATATATATATATATATATATATATATATATATATATATATATATATATATATATGATGTTAGTGATGGAGGGGTGTGATGGTAGTAGTTGCTTGCACAGATCTGCTAGTGCCATACACCATAGAAGGTGGTGAGGGTTCTAGAATAAAGCTTGATCTGTAGATCTATGAGCTGGTTTTTTTCTCCATCGCCAATGCCTTCTTCTCGCATTACGTTTCACTGATTTTTGTCTAGCTCTGTCCAGCATTTCTACACATTTGATCTTGTCATGCTATTTAACTCATGTTCTGTGCGAACACAAAGTAAAGCTGACAATGCTGCAAAGGTGTGCCTAACACGGACACTTTAGGAACAATTGCAGACACTGAGGTCAAGGTCAGCTTTATCGCAAAAACGCATGTCCAAGTGTCTTGTCGGTTGGCTTAAACGGTCATGCCTCTCTACAACGCCTAGTAACTGGTGCTGTTCATCAATTGTTGACTTTCTCGCATGCCGTCTAGTTATAACTGTTTCAGTATGTTCTCTTGAATGTCGCATTCTCGCTTTTTGTTAATTTTGTCTGCTGTCGAAATGTCGAAACTTTCTTACGCCGCAGAGTGGCAGTTACTTTCTTTTCAATGTACCAGGAATCGGTACCATATTTTTTGCCATATAATTTATGTATTTAAAACAATGTATATTAATACACACCTCTACACCCGAATCCGGCGGGATGCCGACCACATCACCCCTCGTGTGCCGACGGTCAAGATAATATGGGCCTAACACCATATTCCCAATATACGGGCCACTAAACTACGGTGCTTTAAGTGCAAGCTTTTGGAGTGGAAATAGAAATCACGTAATATGGAGAAATGATATAATTTGAGCAAAGATATGGTCGTATCTCTCCACTGGTTGTCCTTGGACCGTTCACAAGTTGTGGTCAAGGAGTTTAAGACGGGGAGTGGCTAATTTTTTAAACAGCGCATCTCAATAAGTGACCTCTCAGCAGTGGCTAATCATTTCTTGCCGTGATAATTAGTGTCTGCTGCGTCCTCTTCCTTCCTCCCTTGGTACTGAAAGGATACAGTATACAAGATGAGAGAGAGAGAGAGAGAGAGAGAGAGAGAAAGAGTGAAAGGGTAGAATATTAAGACGGACCTGTGCGCCCATATCTTAACCCTTTTGAAAATAAAGTTCGTTCGTTTGTTCGTTCGTTCGACGAATGTATTTCGAGACTATGTTCTTTTATCTCGCCTGCGCCCCTTTACTTTTGGCTCCCGAGTCGGCTAGTCCTCTTTCAGCCTTCTTGTTACGGCTTACAGCGCCCGTTCGTAGTGTCAATGGTAATATTAGGGCAGAAATTACTTCATTCAAGGAGGTTAGGTGCCTCTCTCTCCCTCTCTTTCTCACTCTCTCGCTCTCTCTCTCTCTCTCTCTCTCTCTCTCTTGCTCGATCTCTTGTTTTGTCTTTCTTATATTTGAAAGTAGTCGCAATAGAATACTTATACTATTTCTCATCATGATGATACCGGAGGCAGGAAGTTTGCCTTATTAGTTGAAATAACACCTTGTGTCTAATGTCATGTCTAATGTCATGTCTATATCATATCTAATGTCATGTCTAACGCCATGTTTATATCATGTCTAATGTCATGTCTAATGTCGTGTCTAATGTCGTGTCTAATGTCGTGTTTAATGTCATGTCTAATGTCATGTTTAATGTCATGTTTAATGTCATGTTTAATGTCATGTCTAATGTCATATCTAATGTCGTGTCTAATATAATATCTAATGACAATGTTCTCTACTTACAGGTCATTCAAAAACTAAAAACAAGTCGACGCCAGCGAGCTAACGATCGTGAGCGAAACCGAATGCACGGTCTGAATGAGGCTCTGGAAGTTTTGAGAACAACACTCCCTAATTCATCAGACGCCAAGATGACTAAAATAGAGACGCTACGATATGCCTGTAACTACATCAGCGCTCTAGCCGCAAGCGTTAAATTGTTAGAACAGAATAAGGACAGGCCAGATTTCGGCAATGAACTGCCAAATCCCGATGACTATGCTTTCATGTTTAACTTTCAGTACGGCTCAGAGAACATTCAAGACATGCCACGTCACTCACCTTGTCCTTTAACGCCAATGTCCAGGAGCGGATGCGACAATGAGGCTGGTTTTAGTGCAAACATTCATGTGCGTGGACACCAGCGACAGCTACACGAAAGTGGCGTGCAGTCTTTACAGCCGCCTCATTCTCAACTAGTCCCAGGTATGAGCAGTCTGGATACGCCCATGAACACGGAAACTTTTCTATTTCAAGAACAGTCTGTCTTCCAACAACTGAACACGAAACAGCAGGAACACCAGCATCAACAGCGTCAACTTCATAGAAACTCCAACATGCAATTTTCATGTTTTCTCAATGCCCCAAACAAAAACCGCGTGGCCAGTCCAACACTTGACGACATGCTCAGTTCTATGAGTAACAAATATGAATCATTCTACGACTCTCACTACAACACCATCTCCCAGCCTGCCTTAACGACTTCTGCCGCGTACAATACTCCACCGACCTCACCAGAGAACAATAAACACGTCAACAATCATCAACAGCATAGTCAGCATCAACAACAACATCATCATCGCTCTAATCAGATCTCACTCGCAATGTCAGCATCTTCAATATCAAACAATTTCCTACTTCCACAACCGCAGCAGCATCAAGATCTTCAACAGCAACACAAACTTCAGCAATATCAGAACAATATTTCAAGTAGGAATCAAACTTTATCTCCTTCCACGCTCGCCATGATTTCTACTCAGTTTTTGTGACGCAGATTACGAATCATGATCACTTCCTGTGACCGATATCTTGTTATTTTAGTTCGGAATCTTGTGGTTTCAGAAAGAGCCCAGTTGTAACGTCTAATTTATATACTCAAACACATATCTATGTTTGTCCTTAGGTGGCGTATCTGATGAACAAACAAAGAAAACGTCCAGGTAACAATAGATAATGCCTCGTATTATTCCTATGGTCCCTGATAATACAAAGGAAGAATAAGACTCCTCCCTCATGCATGTCGTAAGAGACAACTAATAAGAGGTTGTGCATGTGGCTGGAAATCTCATCATGCAACACAAATAACTACAGAACCCACTGCTGCAAGAGCACGTGACTGCCTCGTGCAGGCTTCTTGCAAGGAGTGGGGGGGGGGGCGCAGCTGCAGTGGTGGCTCCATGTTCAATAGGGAGCGGAAAGGAAAAATGATGATGATGGTGATGATGATGATGATGGACAGCAGCCGCTGGTTCTGTCCCTGTCCCCACACAATGATTACAAGATTAACTTGATTTTTATTTTTTATATTTTGGCATTTTCATGGTAATCGATGATAAGTTAAATTCCATAAGGTGTTACATGTGATAAATATGTGTTGATAAATAGTCGAAACATTTGAGGGAAGGAATCCATGTTTTAGTATTATCTCCAGTGTTGAACCCCAATATTTTTTTAAATTTTTTTAAGACGGGAAGAACTACCGAAACAATCCAGTAGTACTAAAAAATAGCTTATCGCATACTTTCCTCAAGATGTAGTAGTTTAACAGTAAGTTGTACATGAAACAATCGCTGAACTAATTTACAGCAGGCCATGCTATATAAGTGTTTACAGACATATTACCAAACATGGGCTTTTCCAGTGTGCAAAGAAGAAAAATAACTGCTGAAAACAGAGATCCCTTAAATGAACACAGTTCGAAAAGCACCAATACACCGAGTTACAGAGTGACATGTGGCGAGGACGTTGTGTAAGCGATGACGCATGATCAAAGCCTGCAGAACTGGCATTCAGCATCAGTGTAATCTAGTAATGAGCTTCTTTGTGCGCACAACTTGGGAGACCATGGAACGACAACGGTGACAGCAAAGTTAAACAATAATTTAAAGAAAAAGAACAAACAAAATACATTACACTAAACGCTTCAGAAGAATTCAGAAGGAAATAAGAAATGGCTATTTTACCACAAAAACTTTGGGCTTTCCCATTCTCAGGACTTGGTCAATAAAAGTGAATTTTCGTTTCTTTTTGTTTCTTATTTCATTTTTTTTTCAGCCCCTTTTTCGAATTTTAAACAAGAAAATAGCCTGCTATTGTTTTTCGAATCTAAGCGCAATAATAGATTAGCAAGTGTGTTGTTTTCTTTTAAATCAGTCTCCATAGTAACACTGATAAAAGACATGTTAAGAATATGCTTCTGAGGTAAATACTTTCCGAATGCAGAAAATACTCAATTGCTCATCGCTATCAGATACATGTATGAGGTGTACTAACAAATAAAAAACAAATAGATCTGCTTATGTATCTGTTATACCTGACCATTAAGAACATCAGGTAAAAATTACATTTTTGTATTGCATTATCATTTACATTTAAATTAAGCAAATAAGCTGTTCAATGAAATAAATCTACATTAGTTTAGTTGGGGACAGTAGTGTATTATGCTGTCAGCCCCGTTTGTAGCTTTTTTTTATTTTGTATGACATCTATTTATTTTCTTGTCGCTTATTTGATAACAATGTTTAGATATCTCAGCAATGCTACTTCCTTGTTACATGCGTATGACAGTGATTCCTTATACAAACTGTTCGTATTTACAGACTGCAATTCCATGTCTCAACTACATGCATTCCATCGCATTATTTTTACGCAATGTTTTGTTATTTACAACGGTTTTACGCCTTACATAATCTTAAGTGACTGTAATCAGTATTTAAAAAAAAAATTTTTTTTTACTTTTGATTCAAGGTGTGCAATACATGTAACGTCAGGCAACTATCGTACACGGGACTAACAGTATGTCTTTTGGTGTTATTTACATTTGAATATTCGTAAATAACTGCATGTATTTTATGTAAGGTGCATTTTACTGTAATATCTCATAAATATAGTCAAAAATGCGTGATGCTTTTGACATAAAGTTTCTTATTTAACAAAATCTGCCCAGTCGCGAATCATTCCATACATTGTCTTTGCCTTATCATTTAGTCAAGAAAATTTAACGTCTACATGTCATCATCATTATATTCCTGTGCACTCCTTACAAAGCATGAAGCCACCACTGTAACTAGTTCCCTTACAGGAAGCCTGCACACAATACTCAAATACCCTTGCAGAGGTGGTTTCTATGGCAACTTGTTCTACATGGTGAGGCTGACCCCCCCTTTCTCCCCCCCCCTCCCCCCCTCTCTTTTTTCGTGTACAGCCTCACATTTTCTTCGTGCAGCATCAGACGTCAACTTGAATAATGTTCAAAGAAAGCAGTGGTCAGCTTGAGGCTTTTGATATCTCCGTAGGGTTTTTTTCCAAGGAATGGAAATGGTGATGGGCATGTGCGCTTTCTGTGTTACTCATATGTTGGGCATTTGAAGCAGAGTACAGCCTCATAGTAGCCGCTTTGTGCGACAAACGCATATATATATATATATATATATATATATATATATATATATATATATATATATAGATATATATATATATATATATATATATATATATATATATATATATATATATATATATATATATATATATATATATATACACACACAACATACATAAACTACGCCTACCTGAAAATCAGATCTTTACATATTGTCTTTACTCTGCTACTAACCTTTAGATAATGTTGCCGCTATTTGTTTTATGTTCGTAAAATAAATGACTCTTCTTTGAGTCACAGGAACTGTTTGGCGCCCCACGATATGGTGGTACTTTTGTTCTCAATGGCAGCACTGTACACCCGTTTGGTTATAATATTATTTTCTAGCGCCTGCACTGTATGGTATATAATACAACTTATTTGTTGCAAGTCAGATTTACTACATGTCCTAATATTCTACCGCCAGTTTGGTATGGTTTGGTTTTAAGGACCATTGTCGTTGCACACGGACAACGCCATCAGTGCTCTGATCTCCTCCCTTAGATCTCACAAGGAGGATCTCAGCACAGTGCACGAACTCCGTAGCACTGACGAGGATTTCAGTGTGTGTATACAGGAATCACACATTCTATAAATCTATCTGTGGTGGGTAGGTTTTCTAATGTTGCCAGGACAGCGGCTGTATGACCTACTTTTTACGATTTCCAACTGCCAAGGGATTTTTAATGCGCGCAACTTGCACACGGGACCTCCTAATTTTTCGTCCTTATCGAGAAGGCTAGGTGTCCGATCTCACTACACAGGAAATCAGGGAGGGAGGCGGGGGGGAGTATTGCATCATTAGGATCCACAGGTACTGAAAAAATGCCCATAACTTACATTCCTTGTACTGCGAAGCGAACCCGGTTCCTCTAAAATTCGAGGCGGACCTCTTAGCCACTAACCCCTGCCAGTTTACAACGATGTGACATATATTATGAGATGTGTTATCACGAATATATATGTACTGAGTGCTTTAAAACATTCTATTTTGAAGGGGAAAAAAACAACAACAAAAATTGCATCCCTGTCGGTACATGGGTAGAGCCTAAAAACTGTTTGGGATCGGTGATGACATTGACATAGCAGACTGTCGTAAGGGGAGTAAACTGTTTGGGATCGGTGATGACATTGACATAGCAGACTGCAGTAAGGGGAGTAAACTGTTTGGGATCGGTGATGACATTGACATAGCAGACTGTCGTAAGGGGAGTAAACTGTTTGGGATCGGTGATGACATTGACATAGCAGACTGCAGTAAGGGGAGTAAACTGTTTGGGATCGGTGATGACATTGACATAGCAGACTGCCGTAAGGGGAATAAACTGTTTGGGATCGGTGATGACATTGACATAGCAGACTGTCGTAAGGGGAGTAAACTGTTTGGGATCGGTGACGACATTGACATAGCAGACTGCCGTAAGGGGAGTAAACTGTTTGAGACTTCTATACTTAGGTGTAGATTTATGAGGGGAAGTGACCAAGTTCCCTTCCTTGCAGCATTTGCCTTCCTCAACTCAAGAGCAGAGTCTGCTACCAATTTACAGTTCGGTAAGCTGGAGCTGACGCTACCAGGTTTCGGACTCAGTAGCTTTGCCTCCAGCAGCAAGAGCTGCAGGCACCTCTGCCCCTCGATGCTAACTGGCGTTTATAGGCAGTAAACTTCTTTACCTCCCTTCGGTTGTTGCTTCCTTTCGCTCTCATTTAACCACTCAACTTCTAAAGTCTCCAACACGTCACCACCCTACGACAGTATCTGCCAAGGGACTACCCTTACCTTTTACAGATGGATAAACATGTCGATAACAATGAGTTATTTATGCAGTTCTTTTAAGATGTGAATGTTCAACATTAATACCTTATTACTATAACCATTTTCGCCACTGCTCTTTACACTAAAACAGACCGCAAGATCTTTTCTATTGGGACGTGCGCCCTAATAAAACCAACAGACCCTGTGTCTAGATTAAACCTGGCACGCCTTGTCAAAACGAAGCAAAATTTTATTTAACAAAAAACACTTACTCTTATTGCTACTATTGCTACTAATTCTGCTGCTGTTCGAAGATTTCTTGCTGGTACGATGCCCTGACTATAGTTATTGCTGCAACTGTTAGTACTACTACCACATGTAACACTAGCGTCATCACTAGTGTTGACACTACTGTCCCTATTACAACAGTCGCTCCTATTACCACCACCGGTAATACTAACGTCACCACTACTGCTAATATAATACTGTTCCAATTACTAAAGTCACTGCTGCTGCTACTCTTGCTACCACCAGTAATCATACCGTCACCACTACTGCTAATATAATACTGTTCCAATTACTAAAGTCGCTGCTGCTGCTACTACTGCTACCACCAGTAATACTAGCGTCATCACTACTGCTGATATTACTATTCCTACTACTGCTGTTGCTACAACTGCTACCATAATAATACTACAATCATTGCTGTTGTTAAAACAGCCGTTCCTATCACCAAGTTACATGTACGGCGTTTGTCACCTGCCAATTTTGCAGCTGCAGACACTACTATTGATCTTTTTTTCCACCACCACGAACACTACTACTATTGCTACTTACTACTATTACTACTTACTACTTATTACTTGCTGGTTTTGAAAACTCAAATGATAACGCTATGTTTTTTTGAAAACTTTGCAGAATGTACCTGCTTCCACGTCTGACATTCCTAATTGTTTCATAAAATATTCCATACTACGGTTGTGTTAACTGGTAAATATGTTACCAATATGTGTGCCTTTAACTTATAAGCGTTAGTAATCTGTTTCATGCACAGAGAGCTACGGGTTGTAAGCACTGTTAATATAAGCGATTTTGCTATGTCCTTCCATTCTTTCATTAACTATGCAAAATAAAAATTCATTTTCTAATTACGTATAAATGAAATCTTTGAACTCCATGACCACAGTTGTTTTTATATTTTTTATCTTTCAAACTTCCTTTTAAAAAATGGCATAATTTAACTTAGTCTATGTTATCAGCCAATTTTCATTGTGGAGATGGCAGCTGATGATGATGTTATCAGACTTATTCTACCAGTCCCTACCTGTCATCTTTTACCAAAGCGGAAATGCTCACCCATCTTTCTTTGTCCCTTGTTACTTTGCGTCTGTTCCTCTTTCTGTCTGTAGTCTGCTTTTTTCTAGTGTCTAAATCTAGTTAAATTTGTCTATGTGTAAGTTTTCTTTTACTCTTGTTTTTCTGTTATCTTTGTTTGTGGAGTATTTACAGATAACTTATTTTACATCCTTACCTTTATTTAAACGTCCAACAGATATTTTAAGAATACAATAGCAGTTGTTCACGTGATCTATCAAAAGATGTACGGGACCCTCATTTAGAATTGATTGTTTCTGTAAATACGCTTTGGCTGATCACGTGACACGTTGTTTGTTGATCGGTTTATTAATTTAAAAGTAGAATTATGTGCTTCTGTTTTGTATGTTCTATTTTTACTGAAAATACATACCCTTGATACGGGCCGAGAGTTGACAAGATACAGACTGAGACAGATAATGATTTTTTAACAGTCAGAATTTTTGTAAATGCTTCACTTCTTCCCAAGTCAATTATATTTTCTTATTGTGAATACTTTCATTGTTTGTGATTTATGCAAGTTTTTACACTTTTTTTTTTAATCAGTAAAATGAAAATATGAAAATTTTCAAATGAAAATATAATGTTTCGATGTGATTAAAGTTTCATATTTGCTTTTGACAGACATGTGTTGCAAAGTTCCACCATGATTGCCTTGGCATTGTCCAATCATCATGAACCGCAGCATTGTTGTTAATGTATTCATTATCACCATCATCATCGAAGACTTCATCAGGGACGTCACCTTCATAAAATAAAAGAATGTAAACCAACAAATCACCCGGCATTTTGTTTACTTGACATACAACAATTTAATTAGTAGGGATACAATATTCAGTTTGTAAGCACTGCTGTAGTCTTCTGCTTTCACGGAATACGATATTCTGATAAGATGGCATATTGCATTCTGTTTAGATGAGATATAAGGGACCTCAAGACACAGCAATAGAGACCGCAGTCAGCGACTCATAGCTTGACTGCCTGCGTCAGGACCAGCGAACCAGAGCTGGTCAAGACCGCACTCCACCTCCACGTGGTGGTCCTGGAAACAGTCTGCAGCTGTGCAGTCTGGCTGAGCGAGTGTGGATCGAAATGGGAAGGCAAACCCGGTCCTAAAAAATGCCGTGCAGAAGTCGGATGTGTCGACCGAAAGGTGCAGATATCACAGCTTAGGCGTAAACAGACACAACGCAACCACCGTCCTTTTCAGGACGAACGAAGAAGAAGAAGAAGATGAGATATAGTAAGTCTGTTTTCAAGGAATACGATATTCTTGTTCACTTATGAGAAATAAAAGCAGAAGTAACAAAAACTAGTAGTCGGTAAAGCCCATTATTTCTTGACTAATGTTTGATTGGTTTCCTGTATGGCCAGTTTGTCTCCTATTTATTTTTGTTGACCGATTTTACATTTAATTGGTACTGTACATTTGGTTGTTTATGAACTAAGCTCTTTGTACACACAGTGGTATGCAGATTCAGTTGCTTTAAAGCACAAAAATTAAAATAATAATCATAATCATAATAACTGGACTTAATAAGTTTTAAAATTGAACGATGCACTCAAAACACGGGACGTTCCAGAGTTTGCTTTTCGTCAGTCGCAGATACAAACAGGAAATATAGATAGGTTAAGAGAGAAAGACAAAAGGCACGACAAACCATAGGAAAACATAGATGAAACACACGCACACACACATACACAATGATGAAAATGGACACATAAAAGAACACACGGACAACGCCAGGAAAAAGTAATAGAAACACTAAATCAGTAAGTAAAAATACATTACTAGAAATAAAGAAAAATCAAAGCAAAAAATCTGTTTGAAAAAAAAAAAAACAGAAAGAAAATACATAACAATGCAATAATGTAAAAGAATGTCATGATGTAACATCAAAAACTGCTAAATTAAAAGTTGAAATTATAATGCTCAAGCAGAAGCGAAAGTGACGAAAGTAGATGTAACATTAGCATTGTTAGAATTCGAAGCAGCATCAAGAGAAGTAATCCGAGCCCTCTAGCTCAAGCACCTCTAGCATTAGCTGTAATAGGACCAGCCATAGTAGCAGTAGTCCAGGTAAGTAAAGCAAACACAAGTTAATAACAGTTGTAGTGGAACTGTAGCAATATTGTTCTTCTACTTCTGGAGATTTCTCTGCACACACAACGTCTTCCTGCATAAACTGTTCGCTTCCATTCCTCTCTGTCTCTCTCTCTCTAGTATACAGGTCCTAGCTCCCTCTTGTACAGCACATGCCAATTATTCAGTCTTTTTTTTTTAGTACAGAACAATTCCATTGTGCGCCCCCCCCCTTCCCCCCCTCCCAGTTAGCTCAATACATAACTTTCTCATCTCCTCATCAATAGATGTTGAAGTCTGAGTAGTAACCATAGTAGTAGTCCTCTCTGTCTGTCTTGGTATAAAAGATGAGAGAAAGGAAGGGCAGAATGTTAGACGGGCCTGCGTGCCCTATTCTCAACCCTTTTGAAAATAAAGCTCTTTCGTTCGTTCTTTCGTTTTCTCTCTCTCTCTCTCTCTCTCTCTCTCTCTCTCTCTCTCATATTCTCTCTTTCTCTCTCTGCCCTGTCGCTTCCCATGAAGAATTGGTCGTCAATTAGTTCATGTCAAGCCCACCTGTCCTGAGCTACGTCTTGTATACCCTTGTTATGTCTGTCACCTTTTCTTAGTGTGTTTTTGAGTCTTCTTCTATTTCTATTACCTTGTGGATTTCACAACAAGAACTGACTCGTAATGCTATTAGCTAGTTTCCTCAGTGTATTATTTATCCAGCACCAACGTTATTTCCTCATCTCTACCTCCACTATTTGGCTGGTTGTTTCCAACAGTTTCACATCGGTGATTTTGTCACATGGGTGATTCTGTCACATCAGTGATTCTGTCACATCAGTGAATCTGTCACATCAGTGATTCTGTCACATCTGTGAATTTGTCACATCGGTGATTCTGCCACATCAGTTGAAGTCTTCTATTCTGCGCATTAGCTTTTGAATGTACGTATTATGTCATGCTTATAAGTAATTACTGTTAATATGAGTGTGCTATATTATTATTTTACTTTACGTTGAATTTCTTTAAATTGATATGTAACATGCATATGAGAATAAATGAATTCAGTAAGAAAGGTGAGCGAAAGGAAGGGCAGAATGTTAGACGGGCCTGTGTGCCCAATTCTCAACCCTTTGAAAATAAAGTTCGTTCGTTCGTTCGTTATGTCCGTTTACAGCGTAGATGCGGTATTTGCGCCTTTCGGCCCGACACATTCGACTCCAGCACGGCATTTTTTAGTACCGGGTTTGCCTTCCCTCTTCGATCCCTACTCTCTCAGCCAGACTGCAGTGATGCAGCCTGTTTCCAGGACCACCACTTGGAGGTGGAGTAGGGTCTTGGTCAGCTCTGGTTCGCTGACCCTGACGCAAGCAGTCAAGCTATGGGTCGCTTACTGCATTCCTCACTTTTCGTCTTAGGTCCCCGACAAAAACATATGACGTCAACAAACACGCGCCAAGTCCTCCTATCACGTGCCATCAAGTCAAGATCTATCAACGTCTTTCTCTTCATTTTGGTTTCTGTCTCCAGTTATCATCTCCGTGTTTTCTTCAGTCTACCTTCAGTCTACCTTCAGTCTACCTTCAGTCTACCTCTACGACTCCTGACCTGGGGATTCCAGAACACCGGCTTCCTTGTAATAATGGTATTGTTAGTAACAGTAATATTGGCACTGGTAGTTCATAGTAGTAGTAATAATAATAATAGCCCCTTCAGTCATAACTGATTATGGGAATGCGCACCTAAGGTGACTGCCCTCAGCTGTACGTTTTTCCTGGTGTTCCTTTGGACGTCTTCTGCTTGCCGTGTGAGGTCACCCAGTCTGAGGTGGCGCCGTAGTGATCATCATAGTAGTTGATACAAGTAGTATCAGCCTTATTAGTAGAAACGGTTGTTGCACCTGTAGGAGGAGTGGTAAAGGTAAAGGTAGTCAATAGCAGGTACTACTTTAGGGGAGTGAAGTGTTAGAGACTTCACCATACTAGGTCCAGCATCGAGAGGTGGGGTGACCTGTTCCCTTCCTTGCTGCCTTTCCCTTCCCTAACTCAAAGAGCACAGTCAAGTGCCCATTTACTAAGGTGACCATATTTTCAAAACCCTAATCCGGGACAAAATAGTAGATTTGACCTATTTCAATGCAAAAAATCGGGACAAAAGAGTCAAGAAAAGGTCAAAAGTCGGGAAATGTCCCGGAAAAATCAAGTTGATGTCAATTTAAAATAATATACATTTTATATATACATTTGAATAACATTGAATAACATACATTTTACTGTATAAGTTTAACTACTTAAACTAATAACAGAGAAAAACATCAATAATCCTTACTTAAGGTGAAGCTGAGTTACTGTACTTTTCAGATGAGTGGATTTTTTATCAATAGGTCCTTCTTTGCAAGCAGCATCTTAAAAAACTCGACACATGTTTCCTCACAGTTCACTTTGGTTGTCAACATAGCTTTCAAAGTTTCAACACCTAGCTGTGTTTTATCACTTGCCCATAAGCTGTTCATCAAAGAAAACACTCTTTCTGTGGCAGCATTTGTTCCAGGTAGACAGAAAAAAAAACTCTGCCAACTTCAAAATATTTGAAAATGTCACATTATTGTTTTTGAAGTGGGAAACCATTTCAATCCAACGTTGTGGTGGCAATGTTTTTATGGCACTCCATTCACTAATTTTCTGAGAAGTAACAAACTGCTTCATATAGACATATTCGTCATAAATTTCAGTTTCTGTAAAGTGGGCTGAAGGTAATGTTTGAATCACTAGTGATGATGATATCTCAATATCTGCCCAAATTGGTATTCTGTTCAGCGTTACCCAGCTGTAGGATTCTAGGTCTTGAAAATTTTTTGCAGCCCATTTATTCAAATAATTGAAAGCTGTTTCATAGAACGAAGAAACGCTAGCATGAAACTTTTTCACATCCTCCTTTGAAAGTCCTTCCATTTCCAGCTTTTCGAAGATTAGCTTAACTCTTGATGGCAAGAAACAGTCTTCCAGTTTGGACTTCAAAATAGTTTTCAACCTGTTGATGCTGTCAATGACTTCAAACACAGTGACCGTCTGTCCCTTTATTTTTTGCACTGCTTCGTGGAATGGAGAGGCCTGACTGTGAACAAAAACAAGCCATGCCTCAGATAGAGGATTTTCCAAGAATGTCTGTATAAAAACTGGGCATCTGTCTTGAGATTGAAAATATAATTTTAGAGGCAGGAACATCTGAAGAACCCTTTCAACATCAGGCAGCAGAGCAAGCCACCTAGTCTGAGCATAACCTAAGATCATCTGGAAGTCTGTTTCCACAAACTGGCAAAACTCATTGAGTCTTTCAACTCGTACTGTGTATGATTTGAAGAGTAGATAAATTTTAGCAATAATCAGCTCGACATCAACAGGCAGTACATCTGCAGCTGTTCGAACAGTGTTGTGGAAAATATGACCTGCACACCCAACTCCTATGAGACCATGTCCAATGTTTTCTTGCAGTTTTTTGAAAACAGTGTTCTGTCCTTTCCTTTCAGCACCTCCAAAATTGGAATTTGTGTTGTCTGCGCATAATCCAACTACTTTCCTGTCTAAACCATTTTCAGTTATGCAGTCATTAAGAAAACTACTTACAATATCAGATGTTTCACCTGGCAATGACTTTAACTCTAATATTTTAATTTTCACTCCATTACTGTGGTCAAAGTATCTGACAAGCAAATGAAAAATCTTGAATTCTTTGTGGTTGGATGCATTTGTCAGTACAGAAATAAATGTAGACTTTTCTAGGTCACACCTTAATTCATTTAGAATATGGGGTGCCAAGACATTTCGAATATTGGCTTCGGTTTTCGTACGTGCACATGCAAATTTTGGCTCTAAAGTAACCTGAAGTAATTTTGATGTGCAATCCATAGACCTGAAAGTATGATTGTGTAGCACTGTATGGTATGCAAAGGCGCCTTCTATAGCAGCTAATTGCTCTTCTTGGTCACCAATTTTATCAGCTCTGAAGAAAGTAGTTATCGACGATCTTGATGCAGCTGTAACGACGGCTCTCTTATGTTTTCACTGCTTATGTGGTTCTTAATATCACCACGTCCACTATGGCTTATCGAAAACCCGGAGGCACATATATTGCATCGTACATTGAAGTTTGATGTATATTTTTTAATAAACGGATATTCCTTTTGTAAATCTTCATTGAAACTGCATTTACGCTTTGGTACCATTTTCTTACAACAATAACAAAATATGCACAAATAGTTCACCGTTTAAATTAAATAAACGTATACCGTACGCAAAATCTTGGTACTTTACCACTACCTAACATTTCAAATAACTGCGAATATCACATTGGAACTACAAAACTAATTCGCGGTCCTGACAACCTCTTGTGCTCTTTCGGCGCCAGTTCACTAATAAGTAAAATTTCCCTCATGTCAGCAACGGAATAATAATTTTTTTTTTAATCTGTGAGATTTATGCCAAATTGGCAAATTCGTCCAAAACCGGGACAAATTGGCGTCCCTGATTGCATCGAAAAAAAGTCGGGACAAATTATCAAAAATTGTCGAAAACCGGGACTGTCCCGGAAAAACCGGGACGTCTGGTCACCTTACCATTTACAGCTGGGTAGACTGAAGTGTGTTGGTACCGTGATTTGAGTAATAGTAACACCAGTAATTGCTATTGTTGAAGATTTATGGTAGATACAATAATACCAGTTGTAGCAGTAGCAGTCATACTGCAGCTTTTGTTGTTGCTGTACAAAAAAATAATTATTTATCGTTGATATGATGACTGTTATGGTAGTGTCAGTTGTAGTGTTATAGCTGTTCTTGATTTTAGGACCTTGCACGAACCATTGAATTTTGTTTTGTTTATGGGATACCCGGTTCAAACCCATTTGGGTTATAATTTGGTCCGGGATCGAAACCTGCTAGCACACCGCTCCAGTCTACCCATCTGTAAATGGGTATCTGACTATGCTCTTAAATTACGGAAGGTAAAGACAGGGAGGAAGGGAAGATGGACCTCGTATAGTGAATCTCTAACAATTCACTCCAGTACTTAAGTAAAAGTAATACATTCGTAGTAGTAGCAGTAGTAGTAAATGTTGTTGCTACTGTTGTTGGTATCATTGTAGATTCAGTTGTGGTTGTAAAGCGTAATAATGACATAATAACATTTAGCACAGAAACATTTTTTCTTTTGGGTAGCCACTTTTTTTTATTGGCTTTCATTGTCTCCCAGGTTTACCAACGTCCTGATGACTGACAGCTGTTTCACAATCACTGTTTTCCTTTTGGTCCCTTATGGAGCACGGAATAAGCACAATTGGTTGGTACTTTTGCAGGAAGCCTATACCAAGCATTTACATGCTCTTGCAGCAGTAGGTTCCGTGGCAAGTAGATTTAATGACGAAGTTGCCAACCTCATATACAACCTCATATACAACCTCATATACAACCTCATATTAGTTGTCTTCTACGACATACCTGAAGGAGCAGTAGGGTTATTCTTTCTTTGTCTCATGAGACACTCCCCCGGGGAACTACACAGGACAAGTGGTTTGGCTGTAGTAAAATTAACTGAGACACCCGAGGGCCTAAAAATTGTACTCTGTGGACCACGTTACATTATCTGACATTACACGCCTTTGAATTCCCTGTCAATGAACGCACCCATTTGTGAAATCTGTTTAAAAAGATTGGTGGGAGAAAAAATAGAAATGAATTTGTGAAAAGTTAGACGGCAAAGATCAAGAGGACAATGACCAGGAGAATGAGTGTTTGATTAGAAGTGTACGGTTTCTGGAAACATTACACAAAATATTCTAGTCTCCACATCCCTTCCCACATATTCTAGTCTCCACATCCCATCCCACATGTCAGATGATTTATTTTAAGAAAATTAAGAAGATATCATGAGATAATCTGAACCTGGCTCTTCTTCCTGGCGGTATAGGAGAGCATGTCTTTCCACAACTTCCTTTCTCCAGTACTATTTATCAATTATATTGTTTACTCTTTCCGTACCATAATGTCAAACTGTCTAGTATCTTATCTCTTTGTTGTCCTCTATCGCGTTTTCTTTCAATCTTTCCTGTTGCCACGATGTACTCCAGCTTTCTTCTTCTCATAACATGCCCAAGGAAAGTGGATTGCTTCCTTCTAAAATTAGGAATAAATGTTCTTTGTGCATTGGCCTCTCCCAGGACATCCTCATTACTTTTTACAGTTTATGGTATTTTTAATATGTTTCTTCAAATCCGCATCTCTATGGCCTCTAGTGCTTTTCTCATTTTTTTTACTAATTGTCCATGATTCACTTCCGTATGTCCCAATTGGCTCTATATAACATAGCAGACCCCCCTTTCTTACTTCCAATGACAAAGAATTGTTGCGTAAAATACTTTTCATTTTTTAGAATGCTGTTTTTACCTTGGCTAGTCTTCTCTCCACTTCTTAAAGTGCGACCTAAAATTGCCTCCTCCGATCCGCTAGGGTCTATAACATTCATTGTACATTACGACGATTTCATTGCAAAGAGAATTTAAAAAGAACGAAATAAAACAAAAGCAAATGACAGAACTCAGAGAGAGAGACACACACACAAAGACAGAGAGAGAGAGATAGAGACAGACAGACAGACAGACAGACAGACAGACAGACAGACAGACAGAGGGAATAAAATGCGTAGTAAATTCAAATACCTGGGCACATTAATAACAATGGATGGAAGATGCATCTCAGAAGTGAAGAGCAGAATAAGGTAAAAAAGGTAAAGGATCCCTTTACACGCCAATTGAGGCATATTGGGAATACGGTGTTAGGCCCGTATTTTCTTGACACATCGGCACACGAGGGGTGATGTGGTCAGCATCACGTTGGCCGCCTTAACCTTCCCAGAGTTTCTCTGGTACCCAATTCATGAGGCTGGATCGCCACCGGAGCCGTTTGCGGTCTAAAAAATCCCACCTCAACTGGGAATCGAACCATGGACCACTGAGCCAGGAAGCCAGTGCACTAACCACTGTGCTACCGCGGCTCACAAAGAGCAGAATAGCTCAGGGATAAGCAGCGTTCTATCAAATGAAGAGTATTTTGTGCAACAATTCTTTGTCATTGGAAGTAAGAAAGAGAGTTCTTCATTGTTATATAGAACCAATCCTGACATATGGGAGGGATGTCCTGGACAATTAGTAAACAAATAGGGAAGGCACTTGAGGCAACAGAGATGTGGTTTTACAGAAGAATGTTAAAAATACCATGGACAGCCAAAAAGAGTAATGATGATGTCCTGAAAGAGGCCAATGCGCAAAGGAAACTTATTTCACTAGTTAGAAAGAAGCAATCCACATTTTTTGGGCATGTTATGAGAAGATGTCACAAAACGTTTTGTGACGCCCTTCTCTCTCTTCCATCATCGTCCTATTATTTGGCATATTTTATGCTCCTACAATTTTTTTTGCTCTGAGCCGCTCCCAGATTTGTTTACGTTTCACAATGTGAATCATAGCATGACAAAGCTAATTAGACAGGTCAGCGGATAATTCGTTTATCACCAAAGTCGTCTAGCCACCTTTGATAGAGTCGATCTTTATTGACACAAGGTGGTAGCGCACGATCGATGAAAAGAAAGCCATATTATCTGTCTGAGAAATCCGTCCTGTGGATGCGCGAAAACACAGGTGTTAATGCGTAATCGTTTCCGCTGGTCCATCTTTGTATCAATATTACCGATAATCTGTCTGGGGAGACTGTTGCGCTAAACTTGTCGCAACTTATTCTGACTATATATTCTGACCATGCATTCTGACTATATTTAATTTTTTTAATGCATGGGAAGTAACTCATGAAATTATAGTCACTTTTTATTGTAAGTAGTTCGCTTTTCTTGTTGGTGTGGGTTGCCGATAAGTTGTGTTTGAGCGGTTTTAAGTCAAGTCCATATATGGAGCGATTTTAAGTCATGTCCATGTTTGGAGCGCTCGGGCCCACTTCTCTTGATAAGCATTTGGCAACTTGCAATGTTTCGATTCCTATCCTTTTAAGGCATTGTTCGAGAAGGTACATTCTTCGTTTCGTAAGTTAGCTGAGCTGTATTCGATTCGCGTGTTCTGCGCATGTCCTAGGTTGTGTCTTTGTTGGAATGATTTCCGCCCAGTTGACTCTTGGCAGATTTTGCTTGTGAGCAGGACGAAGTTTTTTGTGCTGTCGTCCTTGCTGATATTATTCAGGAAAGAGTCCTCATCGTTGTTGTTTCTTTTGAGATGATGTATCTCTATGTTATTCCAAGTGCCTGGAGGCCTATGTGATTTATGTGATTTAATTCCTGCTGAACAGGTAACTGAATCTTTACTGAGTAACTTTATCGCCATCTTGTGATGTTGACATTTTTGCCTAGCCTGCCTTATTAAAGAGTCTATGATATGACAAGTTTGCTCAGCTCACGATCCACTTATATTGTCACGCATCGATTGATGCCTGTCCTAAGGACCATTTGCTTCCTGAACTTTATTGATGGATCTAGGTTTGATACCTTTGTTGTTTGAGGAACATAGAGGACGATAATATGACGCTCAGAAGACATGCCTTTCTTGTTGAGGTCGAATATAGGATACTAGATTTAATCTCCCAGTTGATATCTTCTTGCTGTTATAGAAAGGGATGGAGATTTCCGCCTGAATACATTTACAGCCCTATGATGTACTGATATGCATGTGATTCATCTTTACTATGATGCTGTCTACCGTCCATTGCTGTACTGACTATGTTGCTGTAACAATGACTGTTTGATTGTACCTATGATGTACCTACTTGTTTATGTCTACGCATTTTTCGTCAATGTGGCGTCTTCATTAAATAATATAAACGTCACAAGGATTTTACAACATTCATTGACTCCATACGTCGTGATTTGGTGTGGCGTTCTTGTTGGAACTGTACCTGTATGACTGTGCAACTATTTTACACATGTACACCAGTCCTAAGTCTACACCATACTTTAAGTGCCAGCACTACCTGCCCTTGGCAACAGAAGTTATATCATCACACAACATTTGGAGTCGTTACAGAGACAATATAATGGGAAATTAGCTAGACAGGAAATTAGTTCACAGATTCGTTTGTCATTGTGCATAAAGATGCAATCGGAAGTATTACAGACATATTTGGAATTTTTAAATTGGATATTTTAAAACACGCAGTGGTTATTACGATTTAACACCCCGACCCATATAGTTCTAAAGAGCTTACCATTGGCTTGATTTGAGAGCCGGAATAGACTTTAACCTTCATTGGCAAGTTGGTTTAAAAGTGCAATCTGGGACTTGACTTGAGAAATTGAAATATAATCTAGCGTAATCGGAGTCACAAATTAGACTGCATCCCAACGTCAAATTAGCAACTCCCAGGAGCCAGAGAGACATCGGACTAAGAATTCCAAAATTATAAGTGATAAATCGAAGTATTTGGGCAACTTTGAAATTTAAAAAGTAAACCCGCATTTTTAAATACAAAGACTGGAATCTTAAAGAACCAGGACCGAGTGTTTGAGCACTTCGAAACTTAAAAATAAACCCGCATTTTTAAACTGGAGACCTAAGGAATCAGATCACCCGTCATAAGAGGAATACTAAAATTTCCTAGACCAAGTGAGTCGAAAGCATCTAACCTAAGTTTTTGTGTCCATTATAACTGTGCCAGGAGATTGTAGATCCTATTTGGGGTAGGTTGTGAACCTATATTTTACAAATATGAATTTGACATGTTTTCTTGCTAAGTGGTTATATATGAGGCTTGCAACCTCAACATATGAAAATAGTATATTCAGAAATCACTACACCAAGTGTTGGTGACTGCTTCTTGCTAGTCGTACAGAAAACGACAGCAGCGGTGACCCCCAAACTCCTAATGAAGCAGTGATGAGTGATGATTACATCCCATATGCATCAATTGTATCGTATCATTTTGTGAGATATATGTACCTTGTTAATTGTAGTTCAGGCACAAATCATTGCATTCGCGCTGTCCAGGCACATATTTTCCCAGTTTAATACCCAGAAGAATATTGGTGATTTCTAATCATCTTCCCTGAGTTACACTGTGCATACTCAAGAATTTAATTATTCAGAGAGGCTAACATCGGTGGGTGGACAGCGAGACAATGTGCCTGTTAAGTTTCCTACCCAGTGTACTTAGCAGAGGCATTTGTTCTTTTTATTTTGTCTAAGGTTCGTGGAACGAAGCTATCAGACTGTTCATGGTACGAAGCAGCAAGACTAAAGTTTCTACGCTACTAGTTGTGAGTCAAAAGCAGGGAATCAACACTAACCGGAGACATTGGACGAGTTGTGTGGAGAAGTGCCCTCATCACAGAAGAATTGAAGAAACCACGGCTGCAGGACTCACTTAGACCAGCTAATTTCTTGTAACAGGAACCAGCAAAAGGACAATTGTTTTTTTAAATCCTCATCAACAATTCACCATCATTCCATCGCTATTTTAACCTGTTAAAACTAATTGAGTACCGGTATTAAATTTGTTACATGTTATTTTAAAACTAAACAATCATTGTTGATTCAGTTATTATAGGTATGAAAGCAAACGTATGAGCACGACTCTTTAATATATATACATCTAGATATATATTTACATCTATAGAGGAAATACTTATAAAAAGGAATTTCGCTGGATTTACACCAGCTGGGGGCTTGAACGAGCTAAAACCATTGCTTAATTCTTCACAAAAGGCGACGGATCAGATATAAGTTAATAGTGCTCTGCCCTGTGCAGCATTGTCCTTGACTTGTGAAAACATCTTGTGGTTATTACCTTGAGATAGAAGCATCATTATCCTTCTATCTACAACTCTGCCAAAAGTAATCTTGTGCGAAGATGTCGTTCGTCCATCACGGGTGATGAAGACCACTCTGTGCGAAGATAGATACCTTTGAAGACCCATATTAGATACTCTTGAGTGTTGGCCACTGGTGGACCACCACTGCAGAGCTAAGGGGGAGGCAATCCGTGACAGAAGAGGAAAGCTGGAATATATCGTAACAACAGGTAAGATTGAAGGAAAAAGGGATAAGCGAAGACAAAGAGAGCAAATACTGAAAAGTTTGACATCGTGGAATGGACAAAGTCGACAGCAGAATTAATAAATTGTACTGGAGACAGGAAGTTGTGGAGAGACATGATCTCCTACGCCACTAGGCACGGTACTTGAAGAAAAAGAAGAAGAAGTCATGGCAACTTTTTATGAATCAAGATTAGTGAAACGGAAGCGAAAATAGATTGCGGTTCATGAATACTATACTTCTTACACGAAAAATAACATTTTACAATACCCTGTAGCATTTATGGGTCTCTCTGCCAGCCTGCTTGTCTATCTATCTATCTATCTATCTATCTATCTATCTATCTATCTATCTATCTATCTATCTATCTATCTATCTATCTATCTATCTATCTATCTATCTATCTATCTATCTATCTATCTATCTATCTATCTATCTATCTATCTATCTATCTATCTATCTGTCTGTTTGTCTGTCTATCTATCTATCTATCTATCTATCTATCTATCCATCCATCCATCTATCCATATATCTATCTATCTATCTATCTATCTATCTATCTATCTATCTATCTATCTATCTATCTATCTATCTATCTATCTATCTATCTATCTATTTGTCTGTCTTTATTTTCGTGGATGTAGTGGTCTTCTAGAAAAGGCGAGATATCTACTATTCTTTCTTCTTACTATCTTGACTGACATCTTTACTTTTGCTTTCCATCGGAACAATATCAATAAATGACAGACCTGCACTGTCATAGGCATAACCTATGCTGCTTAAATTGTGTCCTTAAATTGTGTCCTTAAATTGTGTCCTTAAATTGTGTCCTTGAATTGTGTCCTTCGACTACTACTTCTGAAAAAAAGCAGTTTTCTCTATCATTGAAACATATTTCTTAGGTTGAAGATGGCGCGACCGCGTGTCTGCATAGAAATACACAATCTCCATATTTCCAATTGTCCAAGTGATACGTCCTATCACCAACAATAAAATAATCCTGGCATCTTTTCGGGAAAGTAAGGGAAAGGTGTGCATTGCCCCGTGAATGCTTAACTGCGCATTAAAAGAGCGCGAAGCCCTTTCAATTTTTTTTTTCGTGGTTCATTGACCATAAGTCATGAAAAGTTTGACTACAGAGATTCATTGACCATAAGTCATGAAAAGTTTGACTACAGAGATTCATTGACCATAAGTCATGAAAAGTTTGACTACAGAGATTCATTGACCATAAGTCATGAAAAGTTTGACTACAGAGATTCATTGACCATAAGTCATACAAAGATTCATGAAAAGTTTGACTACAGAGATTCATTGACCATAAGTCATGAAAAGTTTGACTACAGAGATTCATTGACCATAAGTCATGAAAAGTTTGACTACAAAGATTCATTGACCATAAGTCATGAAAAGTTTGACTACAGAGATTCATTGTTTTTACCACAGAGAGATTCATTGACCATAAGTCATGAAAAGTTTGACTACAGAGATTCATAAGTCATGAAAAGTTTGACTACAAAGATTCATTGACCATAAGTCATGAAAAGTTTGACTACAGAGATTCATTGACCATAAGTCATGAAAAGTTTGACTACAGAGATTCATTGACCATAAGTCATGAAAAGTTTGACTACAGAGATTCATTGACCATAAGTCATGAAAAGTTTGAGATTTCATTGACCATACAAAGATCATGAAAAGTTCATGATTTCATTACAGTCATGAAAAAGTTTGACTACAGAGATTCATTGAAAGTTTGACTACAAAGATTCATAAGTCATGTCATAAGTCATGAAAAGTTTGACTACAGAGATTCATTGACCATAAGTCATGAAAAGTTTGATTACAGAGATACATTGACCATAAGTCAAGAAAAGTTTGACTACAGAGATTCATTGACCATAAGTCATGAAAAGTAAAACTACAGAGATTCATTGACCATAAGGCATGAAAAGTTTGACTACAGAGATTCATTGACCATAAGTCATGAAAAGTTTGACTACAGAGATTCATTACCATAAGTCATGAAAAGTTTAACTACAGAGATTCATTGACCATAAGTCATGAAAAGTTTGACTACAGAGATTCATTGACCATAAGTCATGAAAAGTTTGACTACAGAGATTTATTGACCATAAGTCATGAAAAGTTTGACTACAGAGATTCATCGACCATAAGTCATGAAAAGTTTGACTACAGAGATCGAATAAAGTTGACATGGAATGGAATGAATGAAATGACCACAGGGTAATTAGTGACGTCATCAGGACATGCAGCAGACAGAGAGCAACATGATTATCCCCCCCCCCCCCGCGTCATATTTTGGCGGGCTACTTGCTCTTGGTTACAAAATCGGTGAGTACACATTCCTTATGCCGGAAATGTTCCCTGTCATCTCGTGTGAGCTGTTTTCTCCAGAAAGGGAACTGTTCGTCAGAGTACGCGCATGTGGGAATTTTTATATAATTTAAGGGCTTAATCATTGTTTTGGGTTGATTCTACAAAATTGCTTCTCTGGGATATTGTGTGGTCTGAATTTTTCAGCATGTTGAGGACCTTCTGCAGTCTCTTTTGTTCTCTACTGAAGGTAATCATGTCATCTTTCCCATTTCTTTAATGCATGTTATTTTTATTCCAACCCACTATGGTTCTCTTAACTTAGTTATGCAGTCTTTTAGCGTTGTCTACAAAGTTTGATTTGATTGCCTGTGCTGCAATGCCATATTCTAAGACTAGTCTCACGCGTACAGCGTACACTTTCTTTAGTACATTTACATCTGTTCCGTGGATTGTTCCACGAGCCTTTTTTCAGAACTGTCATTCTGAACCATGGTAGCAAATACTTTTTTTTTTTTTTTTTTGGTTTAATTTGAGCTGTCCATGTAAATCAAAAGTTAGACCCAGTTAGTTCGGATTTTCTTTCAATCGTAGTTTTTATCATGTCGCACTCTGACATTCATACATGTCGCACTCTGACATTCATACATGTCGCACTCTGACATTCATACATGCATGATTGCGTAGAATAGAAGGATTGAAATGGTATGACAAGGCCACTAATGGTGTCAAGAACCAGACAAGTGCCAGTAGAACAAGAGATGAGAGGAAGAGACGCTGGCGATAGATATAACACACATTGAGGAAACCTGTTGATAGCATTACAAGGTAGTCCTTGTTCTGGAATCCCCATGGTAAGAGAGACAGAGGTAGACCAAAATAAAAACACATGGAGACGAGAGCTGGAGACAGAAGTGAAAATGATCAGGAAGACGTGGAAAAAAACTTGAGCTGTTGGCACGTGACAGGGAGGACTTGGCATGTGTTTGTTGAAAGCCTTTGCTCCTTGAGGAGCTAAAGGGTATCGACTGATTGATTAACTATGACGTCATTAAGAAACAATAGACTTGAAGTTCCAAACACTTTCGCATTACCGATGTAAGCCTCAACTGATGTGTGATGTATATCCGTTTGTTTGTTTTGTGTTTTTATTTTTTTTATTTTTTTTTTTTGCAGCTTGTTTTGTTCTAAAGATTTTAAAATAATGTTACCTTGATCAAATATTAGTGTATTATGAAGACAAAGTGAAAAACAAACAAACAAACAAAAGACAAACACACGCGACCGTCCCGGGATGCGCTATCAAACATCTGAACGCAGATACAGACAAAGTGAAAGGGGAACTACTGCATGAAAGGGCCTGTAATTAAAGTCTGGTTCTGAGGCGTGATAAATGAAGGGCGGTGGACACAGGAGGCGGAATCCCCGAGGGTCACAGAATGCACGTGCGGGGTGAAATAGACACCCAAGCAATTTTTTTGTCGGGTTGGGACAGACAGATTCACTCACAAGGGACCTCTATGGGTGACTTTTTATTGCCGGAGAATGATCTACTAGGGTGTCTGTAAAAATTAAAATGTTTCAAGTTGGTTATTTAGCCACATAGTCACAGGCGCCTTCATGATCTATTATAATTAGCAATGGATTTTAACTTCTCTAACAGAAATAATCTGGTAGATATAAAAAAAATTCTAAGAGATGTAGATAAAAACGTTCGAGACTAGCATTGCGAGAAAGTGAAATCAAAACGCTAGCAACATAAAAACACAGAGACAATGTGTCGTCAAAGCGTTATCAATAAATTAACCCAGAGAAATCGTAATCTAAGCTGTAGCTAGATAGAGACAATGACGGAGAGTAAGGCATAAAGAACCGTGTGTTACCGGCCCGAGAAAAGAGTGCAAAAAATAGAATACGTAGTAGGGTAATAAACATGGCAAAGAATAGGGTAATTGTCACGGAGTGTTTTGAGGGTATTTTGCATGTATGAATGTTCCCATACTCCAGCGGGAGTTTACTAGGCATTTGAGTTGTTGTGAGTTGGGTATGCTTGAGTTGTAATATTTTAGTTACAAGCAATGTTGTGAGCAGAGGTTAAGACAAGCTGTTAGCTATAGTTATGCGTGAATGAAGCTCAGTGGAGTGTGGAAGGTTGTCACGTGTTTGGTGAATAGGAATGAAAGGGGTCAGTCAGACAGAGATGTGTGTTGAGTCAGTAGAGAGGAGATAGGAGACAGCGAATAACGTAGAGAAGAGAAGGGTGGATGTCTATAGTAGTGCGGGAGTAGAGGGCCAGAGTTATGCAGTAGATTTATGAAGTAGCCTATTTTGTGGCTGTAGTTATTCCGAGGATCAGAGTGATAGTAGAATACTCGGTATTTGTTATGTCTCCAATATTTGTAATGGCCCTGCACCCATTGTGACTTATTTGTGAAATAATATATTCATAGAGATTGACATGGTTGTTGTAATGGCCTTGCACCCATTGTGACTTATTTGTGAAATAATATATTCATAGAGATTGACATGGTTGTTGTAATGGCCCTGCACCCATTGTGACTTATTTGTGAAATAATATATTCATAGAGATTGACATGGTTGTTGTAATGGCCCTGCACCCATTGTGACTTATTTGTGAAATAATATATTCATGGAGATTGACATGGTTGTTGGAGTTGGTGTATTACTCCTTAGACAGTTAGCTAGACGAGCGGTGTATAAGTGTTGTCTGATCTTCTACATCCACCCACATCGTCACAGTAATAATAGGCATATGATCCTTCGGGAGTTAAAGGGTATTGATTGTTTGATTGATTGAACTGAGTACAACAAGCGTGTCAACATCTTGAAAGGCTGCAACGCCAAGTATAAACTGGCTCATGTATTGGATGCAAACAGGATTAAATATTTCATATCCCCATTCGCTCTGAGTTCATTTAAAAATATCTTTCGATATATATTCGACTTAGTTCCAGCTGGAGCCTTGGGCTAGTACTGGCGTTCTCCTCAGAGCTCTAATTTCAGCCTATACATCTGCTTCATTTAATTGGATCAAAGTTCAATAATTAGAGTTCGCTTTCTGCAGATTTCTCCTTTTATAGTCTCCCCTGCGCAATGCTGCACAGTGACGTGTATTCATTCGTGTGAGTGTATATATACTAGCAGCCATTAAAAACGCATCGAAATCGTGACATGTTTTCACTGTTGAAATATTTATGCAAGTGAGCGATTTTCAAACCCCAAAGTGTGCAAGTAATGAAGTTCATGTATGCCCATTTTACTGTCGATGTGATGTTTACTTCAAATCTTGCGTGCTTCACGTGCAAAACAAGGTTTTCGATAAATTCTGGCTTTATTAAAAGTCGAATCACATTGAAATTTGGCACACGCATTAGTCAAGTTTCAGAGAGTAAAAAGCCATTATCTGTTTTCATCGAAAGAAAGTCTGTTAATGTTTTTGTCATGCCTCAACTGTCGTCACAAGAGCGATGGCAAGCTGTTGGTATGCTCAGCAGTGGAATGGCGACCAGAGAAGTTGCCAGACATTTCAATTGTGACCAGTCCACTATAGTGAGGCTGAACCAGCGATTTCGGGCGACAGGTACCACCAATGACCGTCCCAGGCTTGGTCAACTCGTGTAACAACACTAGCTCAAGATCGCCAAATTCTATTGTTACATCTGCGCAATCGCTTCCAAACAGCAACTCAGACAGCAGCTCATTCTGCAATAGCATGAGACGCCGATGACAAGCCTGTATTGATGCTGTAGGGGGTCATACACGGTATTAATGATGGCTGTGACTGAATGACAGTGAGTACGACTTTTGTTTTTACACCTAGGGTTGACAACTGCTTAGGAGCCGGTTCTGAATTGTCTCATGTTTAATAATACAGCAAATTTGGGTTAGTAAATGGATCAGAAATGTAAAATCAGTGGTTTCATGTATTTTAAATTTAGCACGAGTTGTGGTTCATAAACTAATGCGATGCGTTTTTAATGGCGGCTAGTGTTTATATATGTATATATATATATATATATATATATATATATATATATATATATATATATATATATATATATATATATATATATATATATATATATATATATATATATTCTTCTTCTTCTTCTTTGGTTCATATATATATTTTAAAACAGCATGGTGCTAAAGAAAAACGTATTAAATCTCGCTTAGATCTCATACGTGGCTACTTCACTACAGATGGCTCATAGATACCGGATTTTTCGCACACAAAGACACTGTCGAAATAATTAAAATGATATTGAATGCGAACGGATCTGATCTGTGACTTTAAGTGGATGGAGCGATAATCAAGGAGGCTGTCGTGATCTTAAGATATCTGTGTGTCAGACGGTTGTTTGCCTACCCACCCTCGTGTGTGTGTGGCCCGGGGGGGGGGGGGGGGGCTGCAGAATAGATGTCCGATCAGTGTCTCACTAACTGTAATAAGTATCTCTTTGATGTCTTACTTTTCGACATCTGCATGCCACAAAGTGTGTAATTTAATTTTGATGTTATTTTTCTTTGAGGCCACAGAATGTCCCTTCTTCACTGGAAACCTCATTGAACTTCTCATGATTCCGTTGGTCTCCGAACATCTCGCCAATATAATATTGAAGAGTTCAGTCGAGGAAAAATCTGTTGTCATTGAGTGACTAAACTGATTCATCACAAACATTATCATTATCAACATTATCACCATCTTCAACATTATCATCATCACCATTATCATCATTAACATTATCATCATCAACATTATCATCATCAACATTATCATCATCAACATTATCATCATCAACATTATCATCATTAACATGATCATCATCAACATTATCATCATCAACCTATCATCATCAACATGATCATCATCAACCTTATCATCATCAACATTATCATCATCATTATTATCATCTTCAACATTATCATCATCTTCAACATTATCATCATCGACATTATCATTATGAACACTATCATCATCAACATGATCATCATCAACATTATCATCATCAACATGATCATCTTCAACATGATCATCATCAACGCTATCATCATCAACATGATCATCATCAACATTATCATCATCAACATGATCATCTTCAACATTATCATCATTAACATTATCATCATTAACATTATCAATATTATCATCATCAGCATTATCATTATCACAACTTTTAGCTTCCCGTGGAGCACAGGTCATCAACAACTGCCAAGCTGTACTGTCTTGTGCCATCCATGCCAGTCTTGCTATATTTTTCTTTGTCTCCATCTATTTCTCTTATCCTAGGGATCCAAGAACAGGTTCCCTAACAATTTACTGTTATATTTCAAAGCTGAACTTGATTCACTAACAATTTACTGTTATATTTCAAATCTGAACTTGATTCGCCCAATGGGCTGATCACCCGTTGGCTTGTCACACCGATTACGGAAACAACGGCAGATGGATCTATTTGTTGTTGCCCTAAAGACGCCGCTAGGCGTGATGGGAAACTACAACAGAGAAAATCAATCTGCTGTTGCCCTTAAGACGCCACAAGGCGTGATGACCTCTGACTGCTTGGTCGGTCTTTGGCTAAGGACGGAAGAAGAAGAAGAAGAAGAAGAAGAACTTGATTCACTAACTATTTACTGCTATATTTCAAATCTGAACTTGATTCACTAACAATTTACTGTTATATTTCAAATCTGAACTTGATTCACTAACAATTTACTGTTATATTTCAAATCTGAACTTGATTCACTAACAATTTACAGTTATATTTCAAATCTGTATGTAGTGGATTGATGGTATTGTATGATGGTGATATTACTAAGTGTGATGCATGAGGTCAGCTGTGAAGGCTCCTGAGATAAAATGTAGCTGTGAATTGTCAGAAGGCCCTTCTTGCTACCACTACGACCTCACACCTATCTTTTTTTATCTAATGAATGTGGCTACGTTAAAATTCTAGGGTATTGATATGTAATGTGTTGTGGTGGTTTGCATACACACACAGATATTTAACAAGTCTAATAATAGTAATAAAATGTTATAACACACTGAACTAACTCGAGATGTGTAAAATTTGGATAGTAATTTTCTTTAAATTTATTTGTTCTTAACCAAGGTTTTATTTTGGCCAGAACATATGAAAGGTTTTGCAATTATGAAAGAAATGCATGAATATGACATAATAAATGCAAGGTGTGTACATATGTATGTTACTAGACTAGTTAATATTACTACTGTTTATAGTTATAATCTAATTGGGAGAACATTTAATGGATGTGCTGTTGGGGTGGCCTCATCACTCCCTGTCTATGGTGACTACACATTGTCCAGTTATTTGATGGAAATTTTATGGGTGTGTTAGAAAATAAGTTGAGTTGGTGAATTCTCAGCAGACCAGACGCTCACGTAGCTTGAAGGTGTAGCTCTGGTGCTGAGATCTGGTGGCCCCACCTCTCCGTGCTTGGGGGCAATATCAGGCTGCTCTGCCAAAATATAAACTGCACGGGTCCACTCTTGTATTAGTAACTCATCATTTGACACCACATTGGTGCCAAATAAAAACTCACAGCTCTGCAATAAAGTATTGGTCATGTGTCAGAATTCCATCCTCTAACCCATTTCTGGACACAACACTACACACAACAACACCACATAGACGGGTCAGATCTTTTTGACCATACAACACATCTTACCAAGTTGGTTTCACATAGGATAAGTTCTCCCAGACTACATATTCTGAAATATGTTCATTAGCTTTCTGCCATAGAATAGGATAGGTGATATGTTTCACTGATCTCAACACTTGATCTGTCCTTCATAATCCTTACTGGAGTTTATGTATTTTATTTGTCCCTAGACCCTGAACTGGGGCGGGGGGGTCTAGAGCGAATCCTTACTTGTTGTAAGGGATAGATTTTGATATGGCAGTATCAAATCACTCGAAACATTAAACACATATTAAAATATACAAAGAAATACTTTGTCTTACCAGAATTATGAATATAGAACACAGTTAATGGCTAGCAAAACTCAGCTGAGCTGCTGGCTTTAGTATGGCGTCCCTCTAAAGATATCAATTTGCTTCTGGGAATACACCACTATATTATTTACTGTGTCTACTAGGACAACTTATAACGAATGGCAAAAATGCGCGTCTGAGCGCCGATAATATATTCATCTATGGCCAATCACCGCCTTTTTTCCTTTCAAATTCAAACCTACTACCAAAAAGTCATTTCAGTCATACCTCAGTCAAGTATGCCTTATTGTCTGTTGGTCCGTCCGTCTCTACTTGCGTTTCACAAAAAACACACTTGTTTTTTGAACCAACTCTGCCTTCCCCTACACAATTTTGCCTTTAAAGTTATTTTTAGCCACAATTCTCCAGCCCATCCCCTCTCTTTCATACCAATTAGATTTTAGCGCTTTGAGTCTCAAGACTGCAGTTTTTGAAAATTAGGGACATTTTTGTTTCAATGCAGACGCTCGCTGATATGAACAACACAGTCTTTTGTCAATATCTTTCTTATTATCTATCCATCTGTATAAATGAAAGCATATTATTTCACTGCTCAAGATGGGCCATCCGGCCAGCTAGGTTTTATATTCCTAACATCATTATTAAGAAAAAGTTACTTTTCAAGGTTAGTTGGTTTTGTAATGCGTTCGTCACTGCATTCAAATAAACGGACTAAGTTATCGCAAAAGCGTCCAAGAAATGACTGTGGCGTATAATAGCTAAGGTCCCTTTTGTCGATTTCTTTACCTTGTGTCAACTTGGGGACGTGAATTTTTCCTTGCCCCACCAATTTGCGTCCTTTTAGCCTTGCTAGTTCCAAGCACGTTTCAGTCATATTTTTTTCCTCTGATCTCCGTTCTCATCCCGCTCCAAGGATAAACGTTTTGCCTTCACGTCTAACAATTTAATTTCCATGGCGGGTGATGACCCGCGGCGTTGGCGATCATGTATTCTAGTAGCTTACGCATTAGTTTTTATCCCTGCGTTGTATCATTGGAGATATTTTAACGTTGTATCACGGTTAATTTTATGACACATCTCCCCACTTGAAAACATGCCTACGGCAAGTTCCAAAACCAGTGATACACATAGATGAAATCTCTCCTCACGCCTGCCATTACTCTAATTTTGATCACAGGGGTGCCGACTGAGGAAATCTGCACCGACATTCAATTTGCCTGGGATATATTGGATACTAAACTGATAAGGTTGAAGCAATAAAGACCACCTCAGCAATCTTGCGTTTTCATGCTTAGCCTGAGATAAGAATACGAGAGGCTGATGATCCGTCTCGACCACAAAAGTCCTACCATACAGATAGATTTGAAACTTCTTTATTGCCCAGATTAACGCTAAACATTCCTTTTCGCTTGTGGAGTATCTTTGTTCCGCCTTATTCAATTTGCGGCTTGCATAAGCGACTGGTTTCAGTTCCCCACCAGGTGAAGATGATCTTTGCAACAAAGCCGCTCCGAGTCCTACATTACTTGCATCGGTTCTTAAGACAAAGTCCTGTGTCAAATCAGGTAGTTTGAGAATAGGCTTGCTAGTGAGTTTTTCCTTTAAGTCTTTGAACGCTAATTCACTTTGCGCAGTCCAATTAATTTTATCTGGAAGTCCCTTGCGAGTCAGATCAGTCAGAGGAGCACAAATAGAGTTAAAATCGTTGATATATTTTTGATAAAATCCGCATAACGACACGAATGATCGCACGTCCTTTTTTGTTTGTGGTCTAGGTGCTCTCTGCAGTTTTTCCAAGTTCTTGGGATCAGGGGTCATGTTACCCTGATATACAGTGTGTCCCAAGAATTCCAACTCTTTGCATCCAATGCAACATTTTGTTGGCCTAGCAGTCAAGTTCGCCTCCCTAAGCCTATTAAATAACATTTCTAGAGCTTCAATGTGTTCTTCAAATGTCTCTGTGGCGACGAGAATATCATCCATGAAATTCGTGATACATGGGTTATTCAGGGGATCCAACAATTTGCGCATCATCCTTGAAAATACACTCGGAGCATTTTTCAGTCCGAATGGTAGCACGTTGAATTCATAATGTCCATCTGAAGTGCTGAAAGCCAAATAAGGTCTCACTTCAGGCTTCACTGGGATCTGGTAATAGCCTTTACTAAGATCCACTTTTGAAAAGTATTTTGCCTTGTTCAATCTGGCAAATAACTGTTTTGTGTCTGGTAATGGATCCACTTGTCCTTTTGTGACAGCATTCAGTTTCCTGTAATCTATGCACAGTCTGTGTTCCCCAGACGGTTTTCTCAACAAAACGACACTAGAACTAAAAGATGATTCACTGTGTGAAATAATCCCCTCCGTCAACAAATAATCTATTTCTTCCTTCAATGCCTTCTCCTTCGCGAACGGAATAGAATAGGCTCTCATACAGATTGGGTTTGAGTCTACCAGTTTCATGTCATACTGTAGCAAATTTGTATGGCCTGGTTTATCTGTTAATACATCTGTATGTTCCTCCAGAACCTGTTGAGCTCTCTCCCTCTGGTTTTTAGTCAGGTGCTTACTGACTTTTACCTGTGCTGCTGTTTCACAAGGATGTAATGGGTATTCATGTGAGGTGAGTGGTTCCTTTTGCATTTGAGTTGCGATAGCTAAGGTCAGTAAGGGGGTGCTTTCCTGGAGTGGTCTGTCCAGATACTTCTTTAACAGGTTTACATGATAAACTTTCTCCTTCCCCTTTTTGTCAATTTTATAGTTTGTTCTAGACACCTTCTCTAGAACCGTATATGGACCTTGCCATCCAATTTGTAATTTATTCTGGCTACCGGGTAGTAGAAGCAGCACCTTCTCTCCCACAGCTAGTTCTCTGTCCTTTGCCTTCCTATTAAAATATGCAGCATGTTTCTTCCTGGCTTGTTTCAAATTATCATTTGCCAGTTTCCATCCAGCTTTCAAACGAGTGGTCAGTTCGTTCACGTATTGGTAAGATGAGGTAACAGTCTCTTCCGCCTTCTCATCTGTCCAGGTCCTTAATAGGGCTACATCTGGACCTTTAATTTATCATACGTATTTTTCATGGAACCCATCTGGTCCCGTCCATTAGAAGCCCTATAGTGAGGACTTTTCTTCCTAGAATCATCACTCACAAATCGACCACTACCAATTTTTTTCTTGGGTTTGTCTCCCCACTTTAAATTGCTTATGAGAGATCTTCGCTCTCTTTTCTGTTCTTCCAGATTATATAAGTCTGACCGAGGGATTGTCATCTTATCCTGGGTAAAATTTACTCTTTGTACTCGTCGCATATTGGCCATGTTAATCCATTCAAGTGAAGAGTGGGTGTGAAAAGGGGGCTCCCATTGCACTTTGTCTCCTTGAGTATCATAATTTTTCTTTCCAGGCCTAATTTTGCCCCGTGGCTTTTCTAGATCCTGCACATATTTTCCCTTTGTGGGTGTTCCCTCATGAAATATGCCACATGCTTCTACAAAAGTTTCAATATCGACATTTACGTCGGGCCAATAGTATTTGCGAGCAACTTTTTGGCAGATGGTACCGACTTTTTCATGGTCCCCATCTTTTCCAACATGTAAGCTCCTTATTAAATTTGCCCTATATATCTTGGGAAGAACCAACTGTCCGTGACCAGTGGATCTAGTTCCTGTCTTCCTATATAGCAATCTGTTCTTCATAAAATATTCCCCCTTGCTCGGAGGTGTGTGGCATTTGGGCAATTTTTTAAAACATGGCTTGAGTGTCCTATCCTCAGCCTGCGCCTTCCTCATCTCCTCTGGATGAGCATTTATAGGTTCACCTTCTTCCTCCTTTTTCTGTGACCTGGTCTGCACTGTCGCCATGATCACAGGTCTCTCGGGATTCCCCAAGAAGACGTATCTACACCCCAATATCAGAGGGTAGATTGGTTCATCTATCACTGCTGCTCTGATTTCTCCTTCCACATAGCGAGTTTTCACCGTTATCCTTGCGATGGGAAGTGTCATAAGTGGTATGTCCTTAGTTGCCCCTTGTATTTCCACTGTTTCTGTGGTATACTGACTTGGGTCCACTAGGCTAGACTTCACAACTGAATCATAATCCAAACCTGTATCATAAAGGCACCTTATGGTGACCCCATTACAAATAACATCCTCACAAACTGGGGGTGATAAGGTTCCTGTTGTCTATTAGGATTAACCTTTAACCTTCGCGTCCCCGACTTCATTGCAGCAATGTTTGAAGGTTTCCTTCTACAAAATTCGGTGTTATGGTTATCTTTCTTGCACCATTTACACCATCTTTTTCCTTGGTTAAACGGTTTTCTTTCATTGGATTTTTGGTCATTGAACTGTGAGTTTCTATCTCGGTAGTCATTTCTTGGCCGTTCAAAGTTTGTCCTACCTTTATTTCCCTGTTCTCTATTATCAAATTTATTAAATTGCTGTGGAGCTTTAAAATTGTCTATGTGCTTCTTTTTAGCACCACTTACCTCTGCCTGGGCTGCCTGATACCTTTCAGCGACATTTAAAACCTCCCCCAACTTCTCTGCACCTTGTTCCATGAGAAATTTTCTCATGTCTGGAGCCATGGACTCTCTCAATTGCTCAATCATGATCATTTCTTTAAGATCTTGGGTCTTCCCCAGAGCAGTCCATTTCTCCAAATAGGTTTCCAGTCTGGCAGAGAATTGGTGGTATGTCTCGCTAGACAACAGTTTGGCATTTCTAAATTTCTTACGATAAAATTCACCATTTTTTTCGTACCTCAATAACAAAGCCTGCTTTAACATGTCATAATTCTCCTGGTCTTCTCTGTTCATTTTTGCGAAGACTTCGTAAGAAGTACCTCTCAGTCCCTGTGATAACTTTAAACTCCACCTCTCTCTCTCTCTCTAACCCATATGTAGTAGCTAATAACTCAAAACGTCCTAGGTACCCCTCTATGTCATCGTCTTTTTCAACAAAATGGTCTAAATGAAACCCCATAGCTGATGTTGAGGCTCCCAGACTGGGCGTAGCATCTGAGGCACAAGGGCTGGCACCATTTTCAGGAGCCTGGCCTTGTAGCTCCAGCTCCCTTAGTCGTAATTCGTGCTCCCTCTGCAACCTTCTATCTTCTGCCTCCCTTTGCTGTCGTTTTTCTTCTGCCTCCAATGTTTAGCCTCTTTGTCAGCCTCAGTTTGTAACCTCTTCTCTTCAGCCTCTAACCTCTTCTCTTCAGCCACCCTTTCAGACTCTAATTTTCTTTCAGCCTCTTTTTCTAATCTTCTTTCTTCTCTTTCAATATATTTATCACATTCAGCCGTTACATATTGAATTAAAATCTGACCATCCATTCCCATATCCTTTGCCGTTAGCACAGCAGCTGATCTGAACTTGGCTAGCTCCGCCATACTTTTTAAACAATTCAGCAATGAGCAAAGTAAAATTTCCAACCACTAAAGTAATTCTAATTCCTCTAGTCTAAAATAATTCTAATTAATTAATTAATCAATTAACTACCTGTTACGCACAAATAATTACTTTTTTCAAAGCCTTTGTATGATCATTTTTCGTATGTATGATCATTTTTTTTGACTGAAGTGTGTATTATGTTTTTTACAGTCAAAGGGACATAATCCGAGTTATCGAGACTACAATTTTTTAGGAGTTTGCCTTCTCTTGTATAGAGACACGTTCGGTCTATAATTTCTTGAACGAAGCGTGACCATATCTCCTTATTTGGTAGTATCAGTCAACTGTTGTAGATGCCTGAAACCTTTCTTAACGCTTCTGTTCATGACCATAAAAGGCGCGACTGTGTAAGACTTTTATCTCGAATGTTCTTAGAATCGTCTTATTGTGAACGGCGACTCAGAGATTGTCGCTCTGCGCATGTCTCGACTTGGTTTTCGTTTGTTGTTCCGCCCAGCTCGGGGAGTTTAGAAATGGTCTGAGTAGCGAGCAGACGCGACCTGCGTCTTGTGATTTTCTGAGGGAAATACATTGTCTTTGTGAGTTAGTTAGCTAACTAGACTATTTCCCAGTATTATTCAAGCCTGCCTGGAGGCATATGTTCATGGTTGATTTTCCGAAATAAGGTAATTCCTCTTGTATCGAACTTTATGCTATCATCTAGAGGTTCGTCATTTTGTCGCCTTTTTGCTCGCCTGTGTGATTCAAAATGGAGAGGTACTTTGACTAGGATTAAGTCACCGGTATCTTTATACCTGAACTAGTTATATATATATGGGTCGCTCTAGACCAACAAGACTATTGTTTGTGTTCCAGGATTCGTTATATCAGAGATCACGTCCAAGTCAGATGGTTAGACTTAGGAAGGTTATAAAGGTCGAGCTGACCTGTAATCCATGTATGCTATTCACGTGCAGACAGTAAACGGACTTATTGTATACATCTGATCTGCTAGCATCAGGAAGGGAATAATTATTATTGTCTATGAACATTGAAGATCTGCAGCTGACACTGTTGCAGAAGTTATATATATTATTTATAAAGCTTCACGAACCAGAACTTTATGATATCTGTTTACCATACAACTATGGAGTATTGAATCCTACATGACTATCAGTTAATATGATTTTGAATGCTGCATTCGTTATACTGTGCTGATGATGACATAAATATCATGACTGTTTTGTGGCGTGCAATAAATGGTATAAAACTAAAGCGAAGTTACCATTTCTATGACTCTACACGTCATGTTGCCTGTGGTGTACCCTGTGAACTGTTCTACTGCAACACACACAGCAACATTCTAAATCAGAGAAGACACCTACATCTTGCACTTTAATACCAGGTGTCGATAGGGGTGGCAAGTTATCATTTCAGCTCAAATCCACCCTTATCATTTTTGGTGGCCATATGTTGGTTTACTCTGATACCAGCTATCAAGGGGGTCAACAAACCCAGACATCATCAGCAGACTACAAGACAACGTTGCAGTTTCTATTCATCACCTTTGATGAAATTTTTTTGAAAGACGCGGCATTACTGACAGTTGTTGATATTTTGAAACTACCCGACGCTGCTCGGCAGTATTGAAGTTTGTCTACAACTAGAAGGACAAGTACCGAGCGAATGGATTTCCTGATCTGTTAAGAAGAAGGACAAGTGCCGTAACAACTGTTCCGGTCTCAGAGATACTGTTGCAGATTCAGAAGGTCAAGTGCTCAAGTCAATTTGTAGAATTCAGAAGGTCAAGTTCAGAAGCTGTTTCCTGTCAGAAGCTCATTTCCTTCGTCATGGCAGTTTACGAGAGCAGATATGGATCAACGTTGGATCATTGTCCTAAGAATGCTGATCACATCCTGTTCTGAACTGTGCTGACGTTGTGGATACATAGAAGTTAAGTGGCCTGTTTTGTTTGTGAACTGTGCCCTTATGTTCTAGCTGAGCCTTCTAAATTCTTTCACACTTTTTGCTGTTTGTTACATGTTATATGTTATTTGTATTTGTATATTTATATGTTTATATTCAGCGGGTTTTCTCGGTTGGGCGGTGTCTTTCAGTAGAAGATACCACGTCACAGAGGTTCTACTGTTAGCGTTTTCGTTAGGGACTGTGCGAATTTCCTACTGTGAAATTTGCTAGCGACAATCGTTGCTATATCTGTTTAGTTGTGACGAGTTGTGCTTTATTTTTGTTTCTTGTATATTTTTTTTCTTTTTCTTTTCTCTCTTTCTTTCTGTTTTTTAGTTTCGATTTCGATTGTTTGTATTTGTATTATTCAGTTCTTTACGTATATTTTTGTGTATACACTGTAGCGTCATTTTTTTGTCATATCTTCGCATTTTGTCATCACATTTCTTTTTAGTTTCGCTGTTTATTTATTTGACTTATGCGAATGTTTTCATATTGTTTGATCTTTGTTATTGTTTACATTGTTGGTGACCTTTGTTATTGTTTACATTGTCTTGTTATTGTTTGCATAGTTCTTGCATAGTTAGCTTTCACTATTGTTACATATATGCTCATGCACTATTGGTCTATAGTGCACTTATCATAACTAACTGGTGGTTTTTTGCTTATGCACTATTGTAGTGCAGTTATGATAAATAACTGATGGTTATGCACTGATTTGTGTAGTGCACTGATAATTAAGAGGTGACTTGTGATATTATTATACATTTGATAATACAAGTTGGTGTCAAGTCTTGTTTCCCACAGAGATTGGGGTAAACATAGTGATTACACAAGCACTTTATTAAGTCTTGTTGCTATTAAGATTGAAATAAGATAATTAATTATTTCAGGTTCTGTACTCACATTTTAGACATCATGTCTACATTTGAGTACTTTATTGAGCAGGGTAAAGCCCTTGGGAAGACAGGTGATAAATTAGAAGAATTTGCGACTGTTCAATATGCCAAGGCATTGAAGTCGGAAGAAAAGAAAATGAAAGAACAAACTGAACAAAAGAGAATAGATGCTGAAAATTTAAAACTGCAGATGCAGGTAGATGAGAAAAAGATTACAAATGGAAATGGAAAAAAAAAAAAGAGAAGCTGAAAATAAGAGACTTGAAAAAGAAGCTGAAAATAAGAGACTGGAAAGAGAGGCTGAAAATAAAAGATTAGAAAAACAGGCTGAGGCTGAAGAAAGAAAGTTACAGGCTGAGGCTGAAGAAAGAAGGTTACAAAGAGAAGCTGATGAGAGAAAAGCAAAAATGGAGCATGAAGAAAAACTCTTAGCTTTGGAGTTAGAAAAGTTGAAGTTATCTAGTAATGCTAATGATGCTAATAAGGTATCATCTGCTAATAAGTCTAATGCTGTTGATTTCAAGCTTAATTTACCAGCATTCAATGCTTCAATTGATGATATAACATTTTATCTAGATAGATTTGAAAGTGCATGTAAGGTGCATAATATAGATAAAACATTATATGTTTATCATCTGTCCAAGATACTTAGAGGTGATGCTTTGACTTTGTTGGGTATGGTAGATGTGCCTGACAAGAACAACTATGAGGTTGTCAGGGCGGCATTGTTAAAGAAGTACCAACTTAACGAGGACGGATATCGTCTTAAATTTAAAAACATGTTACCAGAAACTGGAGTTGAATTCTCTGAATTCATCTCAGGCATCCGTCTTACTTTTTTACGATGGGTTGAGTTGTCTAAAACAGAGAGTACATTTGAAGCTCTTATGGACTTACTACTTAGAGACAAGGTTATGTCTTCTGTTAATGAAGCTTTTCTTTCTTTTCTTCATGAGCGTAAGCCTAAAAACATAAAAGAAATGGAAGAATACTGTAGCCAGTATGTTACTGCGCATCCTCACATAACCATTAGCAACTCTAAAGTAAAAGAAGGTCTGCCAGTTGCTTCGGCAGCACCTTATGGCCCAAATTTTATGCGTAAATTTCAGGGTAGCCAGCAAAATTTCAATAAAAAGAGTAACCGTAATTATGCCCAGAATCATAGTAATCAATTCCAGGGTGATTCTTCTTCCCAGAACTGGAGACATCCTAATACTACACGTTATTCTACTCCGGTTAACTTTAGAAATTTTCACAAAGGTAATCGGTATAGAGGAAAATATTTTTCTCAGAGACCTCAATACCAGGATATAGAGGTTCTCAACAGTATAGAGATGGTAATGACAGTTATGGAAACTGGAACTCAAACCAGGATAAAAATTACAGTAGGGACTTTAATGATAATTGCAGAGGCAATAATGGTCGCGGTAGATCGCAACATAAGAGAAAAAAATATCAACAGACAAACTCTGTTCAACAAGAATCTCAGGGAGTAGATAAACAGGTTAATGATAATAAAGACCATAATGCTATCGGATGCTCATCTTTTGATTTTGGTAGAGCAAATAAATGTATCCAATGCAGTACTTTATTTGACCCAAAGACCGTTAGTACTTTAAGCTGTGGTCATCCTTTGCCCGCTCTTCCTGCTAATGTTGCTCATGATGGGAGAGGTTCTCTTATATTACATAAGGGGCTTGTAAATAGTAATCCAGTCTCAGTGTTGTTTGACTCTGGATGTACTACTGTCGGGGTTAGGCAATCTCTTGTAGATCCATCCTGTGCTACAGGAAAGGTCATCAAATGTGCACATTTGGTGGCACGTTGGAAAAGTATCCTACTGCTATAATACACATTGCTACTCCTTTCTTCACGGGAGAGGTCCACGCGTGTCTACTTCCAAACCCTATTGCGGACCTTATTATTGGTCGTATTCACGGAGTTAGGGAATGTACCCCACAGCAGATTGCTGTTTGGGAAGAGCAAAACATTGAAGCTACCAATGCGGTGGTCACAAGAGCACATGCTCTGGATCCACCTCAAACTTCATTAACTAATAATGATGAAGTAAATGACCAAGATAGTCACTTGACTATTACACGTGACTCATTTATCAAATTGCAAGAAGAAGATCCTTCTTTACAAAAATTCTTCATTCTAGCAAAAAAAAAGGTGATCCTAATCAAAATACTAATAGAAAATCTTGGATTTCTATGAAGAACGGCGTACTTGTACGTATGGTACAAGACTCGACTACGTCCACTCATTCACAAATTCTTGTGCCCAAGAGCATGAGATTGCAAATATTGCAACATGCTCATGACTCGCAATGTGCTGGACATATGGGTTTTTCCCGTACAAAGTCGAGAGTTCTTGCGGCTTTCTTTTGGCCATTTGTGAGCAAGGACATACGAATGTACTGTCGCTCTTGCAAAGTATGTCAGGAGGTCAAATCTAAAGGACCACGACATGCTGCGCCTATCCAGGCTGCTGACATTCCTATTCGCCCTTTTCAAAAAAATGGCAATAGATATTATCGGTCCTTTTAGAATTAAGTCGGCTAGAGGACATCAATTTATCCTTACATGTGTCGATATGTGCACACGTTGGCCAGAGGCAATACCTCTCAAGAGCATCTCAACTGCTGACATCGCAGACGCTCTTTGGCTGATATTTTCTCGCTTGGGTTTTCCCGGAGAAATATTGTCAGACCATGGCACTCAACTTATATCAGACACTATGTCACAGGTAATGTCTATGCTACACATTAAAAGGTCTCTCAGCAGTATCTATCACCCAATGTCTAATGGGTTGGTCGAACGTTTAAATAGGACTCTGAAAACTTTACTTGGTAAGATAACTGAGGATCATCCTCAGGATTGGGACAGGGTCTTACCCGCGGCTCTCTTTGCGTATAGAGAGGTCCCCAATGAACATACGGGGTTTTCCCCTTTTGAACTTGTCTTTGGCGCGCAACCGCGCGGCCCTATGTCTTTACTTCACGATCTAATCACTGCCGATAATATTAGCGATGAAACTCAATCTTCTTATGAGTACGTCATTGCTCTTAGGCAAAAGATCATCGAGGCATGCAAACTAGCAACTTCGTCTTCCGAATTTGCTAAAGAAAAGGCAAGGCAGTTTGCAAATAAGAATAGATGTCTACGACAACTTTGTCCAGGTGACAAAGCTCTCGTTCTACTTCCTTCAAGGGAGAACAGACTTCTAATTGCATGGAAAGGTCCATATGCAATAGTCTCCAAAATTTCTGATGTCGACTATGTTGTCGATATTGATGGAAAGCATAAAACTTTCCACATAAATATGCTCACGGAATTTTATGAAAGACCTGACTATTTGCAGCCTATTTTCCAGGCAACGGACAATTCTCAAGTACCTCATGGTCAGTACTCATCGCTGTCAGTTATACAGGATGAGGAAACTACTTTTTCTGATGTCAATCTTCCTCTTTCTATGGTCCCACTTTATTCTACGGAATCTTGGAAAAACGTGACCGTTTCTCCAAATCTTTCCGCTGAGGAACATCGACAAGTTTCTTCGATGTTGCAAACATTTCAGGATGTTCTTACAGACATCCCGGGACACACACATGTCATTGAACATGACATTGTGCTAACTGATCATAATCCTATCAGAGTCAGACCCTATCCAATACCTATCCATTTCCAGTCTCAAGTCGAAAAAGAATTGGATGAAATGATACGTTTGGAAATCATTGAACCATCCACTTCAGCATACTCTTCGTCTATGGTTATTGTTCGAAAGAAGGATAATAACATTCGCATTTGCGTAGATTATCGCAAATTGAACCAAGTTACGAAGTTCGATGCTGAACCTATGCCTTCATTAGAAGAGCTACTCAATAAACTTTCTAATTCTAGATTCTTTACCAAACTAGATTTGTCTAAAGGTTATTGGCAAGTTCCTCTAACCGAACGTGCCAAACCTTTTACAGCTTTTTCTACACCCAGGGGTTTATTCCAATGGAATTTCATGCCTTTTGGTCTTATGAACGCCCCTGCTACATTCGTACGCATGATGCGGCGAATTCTCGCATATCGTACAGATGTCATAGCATACCTAGATGATATCTGTCTATTCAGTGATTCCTGGGAAGATCACTATTTGGGTTTATACGAATTACTGTCCACTCTTCGCGAGTATAACTTGACTGCAAAACCCTCTAAAGCCTTTATAGGATTTAGTGAGATTTCTTTCCTAGGTCATCGTGTTGGTCGTGGTCTTTTAAAGACAGAGGACCACAATGTTTCAAAAATACTTAACATTTCGGTCCCTAAGACGAAGAAACAAGTAAGGAGTCTATTAGGTTTGATCCAATTCTACGGACGATTCATTCCGAATCTGTCCTCCATTATGGCACCGCTTTCTACTTTATTGAAGAAAGGGTCGCCTAATCTGATCCGCTGGTCTAAAGAATGTCAATTCTCATTGGACCAGGTTAAAGCCCTATTTTCATCTCCACCTATTCTTAGGTTACCTACTATTGAGAAGACTTTTGTTCTTCGAAGTGACGCCTCGTCAACTGGGATTGGGGCGGCACTAATGCAGGAGTATTCTGATACTCTGCATCCGGTGATGTATATCTCTAGGAAATTAAATGCTGCAGAAAAGAATTACTCGGTTTTAGACCGTGAGTTATTGGCTATGGTATGGTCTATTCTGAAGTTACAAAGATTTCTTCTAGGCGCACATTTCATTGTGGAAACCGACCAGAAAGCGCTTACTGCTATTCAGAGCAAAAACTTGAAGAGCTCGAGGTCCACTCGTTATGCCATAGCTTTCAACCATTTCATTTCTCGGTTCGAGCTATCCGTGGTTCGGATAATGTAATGGCAGACATTCTGTCCAGATGCCCACACGATTCCACATGATTCTTCTGTCATATATATATATTTCCTGATATACAGTCCAATGTTATAATGACATGTTAGTAGATTTTTTTTTCTCAGTTTTTTGAGGGGAATTTATAACATTGTACCATGTAATTATCTAAGAAGGCTTAGTTAGTGATATACGGGCCAAAAGATCACTCGGCCACATTTAAATAATATATTTGCATAATTGTATTAAGAGATTTACCAGTTGTCTTTAAGATTTGTGTTATTGATATTTTCGCAGCACATCATTGAAGATGCGAGATTGTGTCCATTGTGGAACTTTGAGGATATCAAGTCCTGTCCTAGATTGGGAGCGGATGATGTCCACATCTTCTTCTATTGAATGTTTTATGTCAACGAAGATCAACACATGTATTACTTATTAATTACTGTTGCTTTATATAATGTAATAAAATAGTGCGGTATATTAATATATTACACCGCTGTTTGCACAACACATTGTATGATATCATAATAATATATTTAATTTCATATATTGGTATGAGAATAATAAGATTTTCATTATGATGTTGCCATCATTGTGGCGTGTGTTGGTGGCACCTTCCTGGAATATATAAGCGTATACTTAGATAAATTTTTTCTCTAAGGATCTGAGATATGATCTCAGTGTCGCTCCATGCGTTGAGCTAATTTGTTAGGTATATATCCGCGCATCATACGTGCGTTAGGAGCCTAGATTTTTCCGGCTCCAGGATTTTAAAAAAAAAATGTTTCATTTTTTTTTCCCGGGAGGGTGCGGTAATGTTACGCACAAATAATTACTTTTTTCAAAGCCTTTGTATGATCATTTTTCGTATGTATGATCATTTTTTGACTGAAGTGTGTATTATGTTTTTTTACAGTCAAAGGGACATAATCCGAGTTATCGAGACTACAATTTTTTAGGAGTTTGCCTTCTCTTGTATAGAGACACGTTCGGTCTATAATTTCTTGAACGAAGCGTGACCATATCTCCTTATTTGGTAGTATCAGTCAACTGTTGTAGATGCCTGAAACCTTTCTTAACGCTTCTGTTCATGACCATAAAAGGCGCGACTGTGTAAGACTTTTATCTCGAATGTTCTTAGAATCGTCTTATTGTGAACGGCGACTCAGAGATTGTCGTTCTGCGCATGTCTCGACTTGGTTTTCGTTTGTTGTTCCGCCCAGCTCGGGGAGTTTAGAAATGGTCTGAGTAGCGAGCAGACGCGACCTGCGTCTTGTGATTTTCTGAGGGAAATACATTGTCTTTGTGAGTTAGTTAGCTAACTAGACTATTTCCCAGTATTATTCAAGCCTGCCTGGAGGCATATGTTCATGGTTGATTTTCCGAAATAAGGTAATTCCTCTTGTATCGAACTTTATGCTATCATCTAGAGGTTCGTCATTTTGTCGCCTTTTTGCTCGCCTGTGTGATTCAAAATGGAGAGGTACTTTGACTAGGATTAAGTCACCGGTATCTTTATACCTGAACTAGTTATACATATATGGGTCGCTCTAGACCAACAAGACTATTGTCTGTGTTCCAGGATTCGTTATATCAGAGATCACGTCCAAGTCAGATGGTTAGACTTAGGAAGGTTATAAAGGTCGAGCTGACCTGTAATCCATGTATGCTATTCACGTGCAGACAGTAAACGGACTTATTGTATACATCTGATCTGCTAGCATCAGGAAGGGAATAATTATTATTGTCTATGAACATTGAAGATCTGCAGCTGACACTGTTGCAGAAGTTATATATATTATTTATAAAGCTTCACGAACCAGAACTTTATGATATCTGTTTACCATACAACTATGGAGTATTGAATCCTACATGACTATCAGTTAATATGATTTTGAATGCTGCATTCGTTATACTGTGCTGATGATGACATAAATATCATAACTGTTTTGTGGCGTGCAATAAATGGTATAAAACTAAAGCGAAGTTACCATTTCTATGACTCTACACGTCATGTTGCCTGTGGTGTACCCTGTGAACTGTTCTACTGCAACACACACAGCAACATTCTAAATCAGAGAAGACACCTACATCTTGCACTTTAATACCAGGTGTCGATAGGGGTGGCAAGTTATCATTTCAGCTCAAATCCACCCTTATCACTACCACTGGCTGTGAAGATTCACCAACTTTTATTTTCAGGGACACTTTCAATTTTTAAAATGTGTTCCCCTAATCTAATTCTCCCCCCAGGAGATCCTAATATATTTGATAGGCTAATTATCCCGGAACAAGAGACCCCAATATATGTAGTGGATTTATGGTATTGTATGATGGTGATATTACTAAGTGTGATGCATGAGGTCAGCTGTGAAGGCTCCTGAGATAAAATGTAGCTGTGAATTGTCAGAAGGCCCTTCTTGCTACCACTACGACCTCACACCTATCTTTTTTTATCTAATGAATGTGGCTACGTTAAAATTCTAGGGTATTGATATGTAATGTGTTGTGGGGGTTTGCATACACACACAGATATTTAACAAGTCTAATAATAGTAATAAAATGTTATAACACACTGAACTAACTCGAGATGTGTAAAATTTGGATAGTAATTTTCTTTAAATTTATTTGTTCTGAACCAAGGTTTTATTTTGGCCAGAACATATGAAAGGTTTTGCAGTTATGAAAGAAATGCATGAATATGACATAATAAATGCAAGGTGTGTACATATGTATGTTACTAGACTAGTTAATATTACTACTGTTTATAGTTGTAATCTAATTGGGAGAACATTTAATGGATGTGCTGTTGGGGTGGCCTCATCACTCCCTGTCTATGGTGACTACACATTGTCCAGTTATTTGATGGAAATTTTATGGGTGTGTTAGAAAATAAGTTGAGTTGGTGAATTCTCAGCAGACCAGACGCTCACGTAGCTTGAAGGTGTAGCTCTGGTGCTGAGATCTGGTGGCCCCACCTCTCCGTGCTTGGGGGCAATATCAGGCTGCTCTGCCAAAATATAAACTGCACGGGTCCACTCTTGTATTAGTAACTCATCATTTGACACCACATTGGTGCCAAATAAAAACTCACAGCTCTGCAATAAAGTATTGGTCATGTGTCAGAATTCCATCCTCTAACCCATTTCTGGACACAACACTACACACAACAACAACACCACATAGACGGGTCAGATCTTTTTGACCATACAACACATCTTACCAAGTTGGTTTCACATAGGATAAGTTCTCCCAGACTACATATTCTGAAATATGTTCATTAGCTTTCTGCCATAGAATAGGATAGGTGATATGTTTCACTGATCTCAACACTTGATCTGTCCTTCATAATCCTTACTGGTGATGCGTGATGCCATATGATGATGGATGGTATCCGCATGTCTGGTTTTGTGTAGTGTGTAGATGTGTTCAGTCAAAACAATGTTCATACAACAATAACAGGGCAATCCACATAGGACGTCAGTAAACTCACGACGTATAAAGTCAATGAGTCTTGAAACAGCCGTTGACGTTTTTCTTCATTATTTATTGTGGACGCCACAGTGACAAAATGGTTACGCAAATGTGTAGGCACATCAAACAGTCATTATCACAGCAACATTCAATACAGCAATAGACGGTAGACAGCATTACAATGATGAGTCAGATGCATGTTATATTTCATAGTGCTGTAAATGTAGTCAGGTGGAAAACTCCATCCTTTTCTATAACAGCCAGGAGATAACCAGATGTATGAGATCAGTTCACTCTCCTTAATCTGACTTCAGCAAGACAGACACGTCTGCCGAAGTATAAATAATGTCCACAAAAATATCCTCTAGATAATAAAGGTTTTCCAAACCTAATTCATTTAACAAAGTAGCAAGTAATGGTCCTTGGTACATGCATCAACCGATGCAGTACAATGCAGCGACATGTGAGCTGGGAAAAAACATCTCGTGGCGACGACTTTCGGAGACAGGCTATGAATCGAAATCGCTCACGACCCAAAATCGATAGAGTTAATGAAAAAGTCAATTTACCTTGCTTTCATGAAATACACAGAAATATCACGCCTCCCGACATGTGGGAAAACACTAGAGGTATTATCTCGAATAAACGAAATATCCATTAAGAGGACTACACATCCCTGACAGAACAAAAAAAATAGCGGAGATCCCCTCTTCAACGAGGCATCTCTTTCGCCATTCCAAATCGCTCACTCCACTAGTCGTGGGCGGAAACCGATCGACCAAACAACAAGACAAGTCATGCGCAGTCCAGCGCAAAAATGACCACAGCTCAAACTTAACTGCATTCGATACCAACGCGAGAAGACAAATGCTTACCGAGAAAAGTGACTATAAATTCCAAGCAGTTGTTGCCCTTGCGTTATAAAACAGACATTGAAACAAAACGATGTTGCGAGAATTTATCACGCAACATATCACCACCTCCTCCCGATAAAAAAAAAAATGTGGAACATATTTTTTTTTCAATATCAAAGAGCAAGCGATAAGCGGCTCAAAACGCACGAATTATGCGCTGATAATTAATTAAATTGCCAAACAATAGGCTAATTATAGAGTGTCTGGTGAGGATATACCTCAACAGAAAAATAAATATGTCTCAAAAAATATTCACATCGGGGAGGTGTCACCAACACACATCACGTTAGCATGTAAACACAATATACGTATGCAAGTTACTATAATCATCATTAAACAGCATACTCTAATATTGTCTTTAAAAATGGATGTACAAATCTGATAGGAAAATTTAAATAGTACATTCTTTGACATGTAATGACATAAGTACATAGTAAAGTTAAACTACATGACGATCCAGGATATATGCTCTGGTATTCCGAGGGTAAGTACACAATCTAGAACTCGTAAGGTAAGTCCTCAGCTCAACAATGACATTCTGAGAAAGTACAAGCAATATAATGCTAATTAATAACTAATATGCTTCATAAGGTACAATACATTATTAATAATTGTGGCTGTTTAGTAAACTAACGGCCCTTATATTAACTACTCAGTCCTCCTCTATCATCTTAAAAAACGAACAGAAGAAGATGACAACAAAGCACGATAGTGTGTACATATAAAGTAAGTACAGATGTGCTAATCTATTGTAGAAATATAGGTGTGTTATGACTCTGTAATATATAGAAATATAGGACAGAAGTATTAGTTGGAGTCATGTGGGCATCTAGACAAAATGTCAGCCATCACATTATCCGCACCACGGATAGCTCGTACCGTGAAGTGAAAAGGTTGAAGAGCTATAGCATATCGAGTGGATCTCGAACTCTTCAAATTCTTAGTCTGAATAGCTGTAAGAGCTTTCTGATCAGTCTCTAGAATGAAATGTGCGCCCAGGAGGAATCTTTGTAGTTTTAGAATTGACCAAACCATCGCTAACAACTCACGGTCTAAAACCGAGTAGTTTCTCTCTGCCGCATTTAGTTTTCTAGAAATGTACATAACAGGATGCAGAGTATTTGCATATTCTTGCATCAGTGCTGCTCCAATCCCAGTGGATGAAGCATCACTCCGAAGAACAAAAGTCCTATCAAGAGTAGGTAATCTTAAGATGGGAGGGAGAAGAAAATATATTCTTGATTTGGTCTAGTGAAGATTGGCATTCTTCAGACCAACGGACCAGATTAGGCGAACCTTTCTTCAACAATGTTGAGAGAGGTGCCATGATCGAAGATAAATTTGGAATAAATCTCCCATAAAATTGAATTAAACCTAAGAGACTCCTAACTTGTTTCTTCGTTTTAGGAACAGAGATGTTCAGTATTTTGGAAGTATTGTGGTCTTCTGTCTTCAAGAGACCATGACCAACACGATGACCCAGGAAAGAGATTTCACCAAAACCAACAAAAGCTTTAGAAGGTTTTGCTGTCAAATTATTCTCACGTAGAGTGGACAGTAAGTCATATAACCCTAAATAGTGATCTTCCCAGGTATCACTGAAGAGACAGATGTCATCTAAGTATGCGATGACATCCGAACGATGTGACAGAATTCGACGCATCATGCGAACGAAAGTGGCAGGGGCGTTCATGAGACCAAAAGGCATAACATTCCATTGAAATAGACCCCTAGGTGTAGAAAAAGCAGTAAGAGGTTTGGCATGCTCTGCTAAAGGCACTTGCCAATAACCTTTAGACAAGTCAAGTTTAGTGAAGAATCTAGAATTAGAAAGTCTAATCAGTAGATCTTCTAACAAAGGCATCGGTTCAGCGTCGAACTTTGTGACCTGATTCAATTTGCGATAATCAACGCAAATTCGTATGTTCTTATCCTTCTTCCGGACAATAACCATGGAAGAAGAATATGGTGAAGTCGATGGTTCAATTATATTTAATTGAATCATTTCATCCAATTCCTTTTCCACTTGCGACTGAAAGTGTATAGGAATAGGATACGGCCTAACCCTAATTGGATTATTGTCGGTAAGAATTATGTCATGTTCTATGACATCTGTGTGTCCAGGAATGTCAGTGAGAACATCCTGAAATGTTTGTAACATCGACGAGACTTGTCGATGTTCGTCACCAGAAAGATTAGGAGAAACAGAAACGTTTTTTCCAAGATTCCGTGGAATGTAATGGAACCACTGGAAGGGGAAGGTTGACATCAGAGAAGGTAGCTTCCTCATCCTGAATGACAGACAGGGATGAATAATGACCGTGAGGTGCAGGAGCATCATCCGTTGCCTGGAAAATAGGCAGCAAATAGTCCGGACGTTCGTGAAATTCCGAAAGCATGTTTATGTGGAAAGTTTTATGCTTTCCATCAATTTCGACCACATAGTCAACATCGGAAATCCGAGAGACTATTGCATACGGACCTTTCCATGCAATAAGAAGTCTATTTTCCCTACTGGGGAGTAGGACGAATGCTTTGTCACCTGGACAAAGTTGTCGTAGACATCTATTCTTGTTAGCAAACTGTCTTGCCTTCTCTTTAGCAATTTCTGATGAAGCAGTTGCTAGCTTACATGCCTCAATGATCTTTTGTCTAAGAGCAATGACATACTCATATGAGGATTGAGTTTCATCGCTAATATCATCGGCAGTGATGAGATCGTGTAATAAAGACATAGGGCCGCGTGGACGCGCGCCAAAGACAAGTTCGAAGGGAGAAAATCCTGTGTGTTCATTAGGGACTTCTCTATAGGCAAAGAGAGCCGCGGGTAAAACCCTGTCCCAATCTTGAGGATGATCTTCAGTTATCTTACCAAGCAAAGTCTTGAGCGTTCTATTCAGACGCTCAACTAACCCATTAGACATAGGATGGTAGATACTACTGAGAGATCGTTCAATATGTAAGGTAGACATTACCTGTGACATAGTGTCAGATATGAGTTGAGTGCCATGGTCTGACAATATTTCTCTGGGGAACCCCAAGCGAGAAAATATCAACCAAAGAGCATCTGCGATATCTGTAGTAGATATGCTCTTAAGAGGAATAGCCTCTGGCCAACGTGTGCACATATCGACACATGTAAGGATAAACTGATGTCCTCTGGCCGACTTGACCTTAAAAGGGCCAATAATATCTATGGCCATTTTCTGAAACGGCCGAATAGGAATGTCAGCAGCCTGGATAGGCGCAGCATGTCGTGGTCCTCTAGATTTGACCTCCTGACATACCTTGCATGATCGGCAGTAAATACGAATGTCCTTATTGACAAAAGGCCAAAAGAAAGCCGCAAGGACTCTCGACTTCGTACGGGAAAAACCCATATGTCCAGCACATTGCGAGTCATGAGCATGTTGTAATATTTGGACTCTCATGCTCTTGGGAACAAGAATTTGCGAATGTGCCGACGTAGTCGAATCTTGTACCATACGTACAAGTACGCCGTTTCTCATTGCAATCCAAGATTTTCTATTTGTATCCTGATTCGGATCACCTTTCTTCGCAAGAACGAAGAATTTTTTTAAAGAAGGATCTTCTTCTTGCAATTTTATGAAAGAGTCACGAGTGATTACTAAGTGACTATCTTGGCTATCAACTTCATTATCACTATTCAGTGAAGTTTCGGGTGTTTGTAGAGCTTGTGCTCTTGTAACTACTGCATTTGTAGCTTGCATGTTATTATCTTCCCAAGCAGCAATCTGCTGTGGGGTACACTCCCTAACTCCGTGAATACGACCAATAATAAGGTCCGCAATAGGATTAGGTAAGAGACAAGCATGCACATCTCCAGTAAAGAAAGGAGTGGCAATGCGAATTACAGCAGTAGGATATTTTTCTAGAGTGCCGCCAAATGTGACACATTTAATAACCCTTCCTGTAGCACAAGATGGATCTACAAGCGATTGTCTAACACCAATAGTGGTGCATCCGGAATCGAAAAGTAGTGAGACCGGAGTATCATTAACAAGACCCTTATGTAGGATTAAAGAACCCCTCCCGTCATGCGCAACAGCAGCAGGAAGAGCGGGAAGTGGGTGACCACAACTCAAAGTAGTTATGGTACCCGGTTCGAATAAAGTACTGCATTGGGGGCATTTGTTTGCTCTCTCAAAGTCAAAAGCAGAACCAGTGACAGCGTCAAAGTTTTTATTATCAACACCATGATTACAGGCTCCCTCAGTTTCCTGTTGTACAGCATTAGCCTGCTGATATCTCTTTTTTTTTGTGTTGAGATCTACCCCGACTATTATTACCTCTGAAGTTATCAAAGTTATTATTATCTCTGCAGTTATTATTGTCTCTATTGTAATTGTTATCCTGGTTCGAATTCCAGTTTCCACGATTACTATCATGTTCACATTGATGCGAACATCTATTTGTTTGGTTCTGAGGTCTTCGGCAGGAATAACCTCTATTACCATATCCTCTTTTGAAATGCTTATAATTATTAGGGTGATAGTAACGTGTACTATCAGGCTGTCTCCAATTCTTCGAAGAAGAATCACCATGAAATTGATTTCCATGATTTTGACAGAAATTACCGCTACCCTTTCTATCAAAATTTTGTTGGGATCTACGAGCAAAGTTTTGACCATACGGAGCTGCCGAAGCAACTGGTAAACCTTCTTTCACCTTAGAGTTACCCATGGTTATGTGTGGGTGCGCAGTTACGTATTGGCAACAGAAATCTTCCATTTCTTTTATTGTTTTAGGTTTACGTTCATGAAGGAAAGCAAGGAAAGACTCATTGACAGACGACATGACTTTGTCTCTAAGTATTAAGTCCATAAGTCCTTCATAAGTTTTTTCCGTCTTAGATAGTTCAACCCATCGTGAGAAAGTAATGCGTATTCTTGCAATAAACTCGGAGAATTCAACTCCATTTTCAGGTAACATGTTTTTAAATTGTAGACGATAGCCGTCTTCGTTAAGCTGATATTTCTTTAACAAAGCGGCCCTGACAACCTCATAATTGTTCTTGTCAGGTTCATCCACCATATTTAATATACTTAGAGCTTTACCTGTCAGTATCCCTGATAACTGATAAACATATTTTGCTTTGTCTATGTTATGAGCTGTACATGCTTGTTCAAATCTGTCCAGATAGAACATTATGTCATCACTGGAAGGACTAAATGTTGGTAACTTAATCTTAAAAGTATCATTATTAGCCTTACCAGAAGATGAACCCTTGTTTGAATCATTACCATTACTCATGCTTGTCAATTTCAATTTTTCCAACTCTAAAGCTAAGACCTTTTCTTCATGTTCCATTTTTGCTTTCTCTTTCCTCTCATCAGACTCTCTCTGTAATCTTCTTTCCTCAGCCTGAGCCTCTTTTTGAAGTCTTTCATTTTCAGCTTCTTTTTCAAGTCTTTTATTTTCAGCCTCTTTTTCAAGTCTTTTATTCTCAGCCTCTTTTTCAAGTCTTTTATTCTCAGCCTCTTTTTCAAGTCTTTTATTCTCAGCTTCTAGCTGTAGCTGGAGTTTTCTTTCCTCAGCTTCTGATTCCCTTTTTTGTTTTTCCATTTCCATTTGGAATCTTTTTTCATCCACCTGCATCTGCAGTTTCTTTTGTTCAGCTTCCATATGCAGTTTCTTTTGTTCAGCTTCCATTGCTTTATCATATCGAGCAGTTGCAAATTCTTCTAACTTATCACCAGTCTTGCCAAGCAATTTACCCTGCTCAATAAAGTGCTCAAATGTAGACATGTTGTCTAACATATGAGTCCAAAACCTGAAATAATAAACTAATTTATTTCAAACCTAAGTGTAACAAGTCTTAATTAAGCACTTGTATATTCACATCACCTTATATTATCCCAGTCTCTGTGGGAAACAAGTCTCCAATCAAAGAACTTGTATATGAAATATCAGCACTCAATTCTTGATCATAAGTGCACTTCTCATTCAATAGTGCACGACACTATTCATCATTCATTTATCATCAGTGTAGTAGTAACAGTGCATTAGCATAGCCCATTAACTAATTACTATAACTGTAAACAATGACTATGTAAACACATGCAGAATGTAAACATTGAAAATGTAAACAATACAAACAATGTAAACAATAACAATGTAAACAATAACAAAGATCAGCAACAATACAAAAACTTTCGCAGAAATCAACTAAAAATAAAGCAGAAATTAATGAAATATCACAAAAAATGTGACGATATCTGCGCTATAATTAAACAAAATACATGACACCACAGTGTATAAACAAAAATGTTGTATGAAACTAAATTATAGACAAGAGTAGGCTAACAAATACAAACAAATCAAAACAAAACTAAAGAATGCGAAATAATAACGAAAACAATATTAAAACATGTCATCACAGCTAACATAAATAGCAACAGAAGTCGCTTAGCAAATTCCAGTATCGGAAATTTGCAAACCCTACAGAAAACGCTCACAATAGACGACCTCTATGACGTGGCATAATCTAACGGAGACACCACCCAACCGAGAACCCGCTGAAATATAAACATATAAATATACAAATAACATATAGACATATAACATATAGAATGAGATGATACACAGAAGACTCAGCAGAAGTATAAGGGCACAGTTTACATACAAACAGGCCACTTAACTTATAGGCTTCCAATCGTCGAACAGCAGAAAAACGGATGTCAATCAACGTCCTAAAGAGCGAAGCTCCAACGATGATGGCACATCTGAACTGCTTCCACTGCTAACACGATGGTACAAGAGCTTCTGAAGTACTGTGTGTTGAGTTGTTTCGGCACTTGACCTTCTAATCCAAAAGTAAGTTGATGGAAATCGGTACTTGGCCTTCTTCAGAAAACAACCCGTTTCAACCGGCACTTGACCTTCACAAAAACGACAGCACTGGAACCTTGACAGCAGCAACTTGCTTGACTTGCGTAAAAGATAACAGCAGTCCGAGTTATCCGGCAACATGTAACAACGCCGGGTACTGTCAAATTCTTGTTTCCGTCAAAAAATTGAAATTTTGACTTTTACCGGGCAACGCCGAGTACTTTGAAAATTTTGAAGATGTTGACTGTATTGAAGAATGTTAATTTCTTGAAGGATGCTGATGAATTCTTGTTGAAAATGAAGTGGGTAAGGGACCCCGTGTTTGCTAGTACCAGAATCAAACCAGCTTATGGCCACCAAATGATGCGTGATGCCATATGATGATGGATGGTATCCGCATGTCTGGTTTTGTGTAGTGTGTAGATGTGTTCAGTCAAAACAATGTTCATACAACAATAACAGGGCAATCCACATAGGACGTCAGTAAACTCACGACGTATAAAGTCAATGAGTCTTGAAACAGCCGTTGACGTTTTTCTTCATTATTTATTGTGGACGCCACAGTGACAAAATGGTTACGCAAATGTGTAGGCACATCAAACAGTCATTATCACAGCAACATTCAATACAGCAATAGACGGTAGACAGCATTACAATGATGAGTCAGATGCATGTTATATTTCATAGTGCTGTAAATGTAGTCAGGTGGAAAACTCCATCCTTTTCTATAACAGCCAGGAGATAACCAGATGTATGAGATCAGTTCACTCTCCTTAATCTGACTTCAGCAAGACAGACACGTCTGCCGAAGTATAAATAATGTCCACAAAAATATCCTCTAGATAATAAAGGTTTTCCAAACCTAATTCATTTAACAAAGTAGCAAGTAATGGTCCTTGGTACATGCATCAACCGATGCAGTACAATGCAGCGACATGTGAGCTGGGAAAAAACATCTCGTGGCGACGACTTTCGGAGACAGGCTATGAATCGAAATCGCTCACGACCCAAAATCGATAGAGTTAATGAAAAAGTCAATTTACCTTGCTTTCATGAAATACACAGAAATATCACGCCTCCCGGCATGTGGGAAAACACTAGAGGTATTATCTCGAATAAACGAAATATCCATTAAGAGGACTACACATCCCTGACAGAACAAAAAATAGCGGAGATCCCCTCTTCAACGAGGCATCTCTTTCGCCATTCCAAATCGCTCACTCCACTAGTCGTGGGCGGAAACCGATCGACCAAACAACAAGACAAGTCATGCGCAGTCCAGCGCAAAAATGACCACAGCTCAAACTTAACTGCATTCGATACCAACGCGAGAAGACAAATGCTTACCGAGAAAAGTGACTATAAATTCCAAGCAGTTGTTGCCCTTGCGTTATAAAACAGACATTGAAACAAAACGATGTTGCGAGAATTTATCATGTATTCTAGTAGCTTACGCATTAGTTTTTATCCCTACGGTGTATCATTGGAGATATTTTAACGTTGTATCACGGTTAATTTTATGACACAGAACTTGATTCACTAACAATTTAAAGTTATATTTCGAATGTGAACTTGCTTCAATAACAATTTACAGTTATATTTCGAATCTGAACTTGATTCACTAACAATTTACAGTTATATTTCGAATCTGAACTTGATTCACTAACAATTTACAGTTATATTTCGAATGTGAACTTGATTCACTAACAATTTACAGTTATATTTCGAATGTGAACTTGATTCAGTAACAATTTACACTTATATTTCGAATGTGAACTTGATTCACTAACAATTTACAGTTGCATTTCGAATGTGAACTTGATTCACTAACAATTTACAGTTATATTTCGAATCTGAACTTGATTCACTAACAATTTACAGTTATATTTCGAATGTGAACTTGATTCACTAACAATTTACACTTATATTTCAAATATGAACTTGATTCACTAACATTTTACAGTTATATTTCGAATGTGAACTTGATTCACTAACAATTTACAGTTATATTTCGAATCTGAACTTGATTCACTAACAATTTACATTTATATTTCGAATGTGAACTTGATTCACTAACAATTTACAGTTATATTTCGAATGTGAACTTGATTCAGTAACAATTTACACTTATATTTCGAATGTGAACTTGATTCACTAACAATTTACAGTTATATTTCGAATGTGAACTTGATTCACTAACAATTTACAGTTATATTTCGAATCTGAACTTGATTCACTAACAATTTACAGTTATATTTCGAATGTGAACTTGATTCACTAACAATTTACACTTATATTTCAAATCTGAACTTGATTCACTAACATTTTACAGTTATATTTCGAATGTGAACTTGATTCACTAACAATTTACAGTTATATTTCGAATCTGAACTTGATTCACTAACAATTTACAGTTATATTTCGAATGTTAACTTGATTCACTAACAATTTACAGTTATATTTCGAATGTGAACTTGATTCAGTAACAATTTACACTTATATTTCGAATGTGAACTTGATTCACTAACAATTTACACTTATATTTCAAATCTGAACTTGATTCACTAACAATTTACTGTTATATTTCGAATGTGAACTTGATTCACTAATAATTTACACTTATATTTCAAATCTGAACATGTTTCACTAACAACTTACATTTATATTTCAAATCTGAACTTGATTCACTAACAATTTACAGTTATCTTTCAAATCTGAAATTGATTCACTAACAATTTACAGTTATGTTTCAAATCTGAACTTGACTCACTAACAATTTACAGTTATGTTTCAAATCTGAACTTTATTCACTAACGATTTACAGTTATGTTTCAAATCTGAACTTGATTCACTAACGATTTACAGTTGTGTTTCAGATCTGAACTTTATTCACTCACAATTTATTGTTGTATTTAATATCTCAACGGGAATCAATAACAATTTACAGTTATATTTTAAAAAATCTGAACTTGATTCACTAACAATTTACAGTTATATTTCAAATCTGAACTTGATTCACTAACGATTTACAGTTATGTGTCAAATCTGAACTTGATTCACTAACGATTTACAGTTATGTTTATATACTGAACTTGATTCACTCACAATTTACATTTATATTTCAAATTTGAACTTGATGCACTAACCATTTACAGTTACGTTTCAAATCTCAACTTGACTCACTCACAATTTATAGTTATATTTTATATCTGAACGTGAGTCACTAACAATTTACAGTTATATCTCAAATCTGAACTTGATTTACTAACAATTTACATTTCAAATCTGAACTTGATTCACTAACAATTTACATTTATATTTCAAATCTGAACTTGATTCACTAACAATTTATAGTTGTATTTTATATCTCAACGTGATCCACTAACAATTTACAGTTACATTTACAAAATCGGAACTTGATTTACTAACAATTTACAGTTATATTCCAAATCTGAACTTTATTCCCTAACGATTTACAGTTATGTTTCAAATCTGAACTTGATTCACTAACGAATTAGTTATGTTTCAAATCTGAACTTGATTCACTCGCAATTTACATTTATATTTCAAATCTGAACTTGATTCACTAACGACTTACAGTTATGTTTCAAATCTGAACTTGACTCACTAACAATTTAAAGTTATATTTTATTTCTGAACGTGAGTCACTAACAATTTACTGTTATATCTCAAATCTGAACTTGATTTACTAACAATTTACATTCACATTTCAAATCTGAACTTGATTCACTAACAATTTACATTTATATTTCAAATATGAACTTGATACACTAACACTTTACATGTATATGTCAAATCTGAACTTGATTCACTAACAATTTATAGTTGTATTTTATATCTCAACGTGATTCACTAACAATTTGCAGTTACATTTCAAAAATCTGAACTTGATTCACTCCGAAACATTAATAACAAAGATATTGTATAAATAAAATTGAGACAGACGAACAACCACACTTCTGAACTGCTCAATTTGATAGCCTTCTGAAAAGTTAAATTTTCTTAACGCGTTTCTGATTGGTTAATTGCAGTTTAGGATGGGGCGATAAAATTAACAATCTGCCGGCATAGTGCGCCATTTGAGAAAAATTTAAACACAGACAGATTGAGAGCAGATGCAAAGCATTGATGTTGAATGCCTTTGCCGTCTGGAAGATAGCGGTCTGAACTGAAACCAATAACCGCCAGTCAATCTTGTGATTGTGTGGTTTATTCCTTACTTGCGGGTTGAATTGCCAAATTGAAAAGTGATATAACCCCTAGAAATTCAGATCATGTGGGCACAGAGAGAGCTTCTTATATAACTGCAAGCTTCCTGCTACATCAGCATCCAGGGGAACTCTGAAATACTTGTTGTGGAAAGTGGATGAGTTGTCAGTGCCTATAGTTAACTACTTTAGTCATCTTTGGTAATTTATATTGTAAGATTCATAAATTTTGTATAAGAGAAAAGATGGCAGACTTGGCCAAGTTCAGATCTGCTGCTGTGCAGACGGCAAAAGAAATGGGTATGGAGGGGCAAGTTCCGATTCAGTATGTAACCTCAGAATGTGTCAAATTTATTGAGAGGGAAGATAGGAGATTAGCAGAAGATAAGAGATTACAGTTAGAGGCTGCTAATGAGGCTAAGAGATTACAATTAGAGGCTGATAGAGAAGCTAAGAAATTAGAGGCTGATAGGGAGGCTGAAAACAAAAGGTTACAGTTAGAGGAAAAGAAATTGGAGGCTTAAAAAAAAGAAAAGAGATTGCTTATGGAGGCTGAAAAAGAAGAAAAGAGATTGCTTATGGAGGCTGAAAAAGAAGACAAAAGATTGCAAAGGGAACATGAATTTCGACTAAGAGAACTGGAACTTCAGGGCCATGCTCCAGAAAATGGTACCAGCCCATCTACCTCTGATATTACTACCAGACAGGGGGCCTCCAATTTAGCCACGAACTTCTATTTAGATCCTTTTGTGGAGAAAGAGGATGACATTGATTAATTCTTAAACAGATTTGAAAGATTAGCTACTAATTATGGGTTAGAAAAGGAGAAATGGAGTTTAAAATTATCCCAAGGGCTTAGGGGAACATCTTATGAGGTGTTCTCAAAGTTGAGCAGAGAGGATCAGGAAGATTATCACATTTTAAAACAGGCTCTATTAATTAGGTATGAGAAGAATGGGGAATTTTACAGGAAGAGATTTAGAACTGCTAAGCTGCTGTCTGGGGAGACCTACCACCAATTCTCTGCCAGATTGGAAACCTATTTGGAGAAATGGACTGCTCTGGGGAAAACCCAAGATTTGAAGGAAATGATTATGATAGAGCAACTGAGGGAGTCCATGGCTCCAGACCTGAGACAATTTCTCATGGAACAAGGTGCAGAGAGGTTGGGTGAGGTTCTCAATGTTGCTGAGAGATATCAGGCAGCCCAGTCAGAAGTAGCTGGAGCAAAAAGGAAACAAGTAGAAAGTAATAAAGCCCCACAGAACCAGAATAAATTTGAAAGTAGAGATCAAGGTAACAGATTTAAACCCAACTATGACAGGCCAAGATTTGACACTAGAGACAGAAACCCGCAAGTAAATGAAAGGAATCCCTACAGACCAGAAGGAAAATATTGTAAAATTTGTAGGTTAAATAACCATTATACAAAAGACTGTAGGAAGAAAAATAACCCTCCGTTTCACGCTGCATGCGTGATAACAGTGTACAAGGGAAGGAAGAAACTGACAGACAGTCAGACAGAACTTCATCATCCGCCCATCTGTAAAGAGGTGACATGTAATGGTACGACAGTCAAGTGCCTTTACGATTCAGGATTGGAATATGACTCAGTTGTGAGTGTGTTGCGGTACGTTTGCTGAGTCTGTAGTATGTAAAATGTACCTGGTTAATTTTGGAGACTTTAATTTAATAGTTTCTTGATCAAAGGGGAGGTTCTCATGTTTTACTGGGATTGTAGTTAACAGTGGTGGTTGTCCCACTTGTCTGTTTACCCAGCGTCTAATTTTAGAACCGATGTCAGCTTTTCCTGACATGTTCACCCATCTGAGTTTAGCTCAAGGGTCTAGGGTCACGACGCATGCGCGAAGAATCTGGCGCGATTTCAGACATCCTGTGTTAGGAGAGTCGAGCTGTAGTTTTGAAAGGGTCAAGACGGTTTTGGGGAAAGTCCTCTGTGCGTGTTCGACCAAGATGGTTAAAGATTGTTCCCCAATGTTATATTCTGATGCGCCTAGGAGGCGAGTGAGTTTTTTGTGATATTTATTCTGAGGGACATTAAGGTAATTTACCCTTAAAACAGTTTCTTTATTGCCAGAATGATATATGACTTTTTGTAGCCAGCTAGCGACTTTTTCCTGGGCGGGAAAGAGTCCATCTATGAATACCAGTAATGGAGCTCACGAAGTATTCTAATATTATATGCACTGGGCTGGTGTATGCCCAAAGAACTTTACAGGTGCTGTATCCCGCTATCTGCGGTGATGCCATTTAACAAGGTTGGACTCACCCTGTTTGTTATAGAAATATCACGGAGGCCATCATGTCTTTAAGCCCGCCATATTGCGCGGCCTCCGAGCTACGGGCAATATAGTACAAATGATGTTGTAACATTTTGGTGGCACATTGGAGAAGTAACTGTACTCCCACTGCCATTATCATAATGCAGTACACCGACTTTACAGGAGACCATGTCTCTTGCCGAAAATCACGATCGCTGAACTTTGGAGAAGTGAAGAAAGCACCACAGCTGTAGACCCATATATATATATATATATATATATATATATATATATATATATCTGACTTACTGATGTCAGAAAGGAGTTGTGTAAACTCACATATTTGCTGTATTTTGCTGTAGCTGACGAAAGTGGAATTGTACGAGATCAGCTTTATTATATACATGCACCGCTGGCTGATGAACTGTATTCATACATGCTATGTCCTGAATTGTCAATGACTATTTTATGTTGATGTCGGCGTACCTGTCGTTGTGATGTATTAAAGTCAATCAAACGTCAGAGGTGTTCCAAGAACTATGTGAATTACTGCATGTAATTACTACAACAAGTGTGATGTCATTTAGATGCATTGTCTTCCACGAACTTTCATACACGCATTTGCATTCATTGAGGTCTACTCACACTCTATATTAATACAACACCTCAACACTTTCAAGTCATCCAAACGAATGCCAGCATTGTTGCGGCCAACCAGGGCCTGTATATAATTATGTCCGCCTGTGGGGCTTAGAATCGTTTCCAACATTGATACTGGACATTCTTCAACATTCAACTCTACATTTACAGTGGCCAAACTGAGCCTGTCCTATTTGTGTCACGGACACCTGTTACGCTTGGACGAACACAGACCATTCCTGACTGTTTACATGTATAGTGGTCAGTACGGGCTTCTACATTACGGGCCTTTACATTTATGGTATCCAGTGTGAGCCTTCTACGTCAAGAGTTAGCTAGTTACAGTTATGGTGTGCCAGCTTGATGGGGCTATTTTGGAAGTTATCAAGTCGTCTACGATTGAGAGTACTCAGCGCTGTGTAGTCTGTTGACACATCGACTACCCCAGCTTAACAGGACGTAACTAGGTCAGAAGGTCAAATTACTATACCTTCGTTGATGCAGTAGTATAGAAGGTCAAGTGCCGTTACTAGTACTGTCACTGTTTGATAGAAGCAAGTTCAGCTGCGGTATTTAAGAAGGTCAAGTGCCGTTATTATCACCGTTATCATCATTTTGGAAGCAAGTTCTGATGTGTTTTCAGCGTTGGATCATCTAATCCTTAGAATGCTGACGATAGTTCTTCATCGTTGCTGTTGTTGACGATAGGAGTGTAAAGATAAGTGGCCTGTTTATTGTTGTGAACTGTGCCTTGTATTGTGTTATGAACTAAGCCTTCCACATTTAAACATCCTTGTTTATGCTTTATGTGTTTACATGTTTACATGTTATGTGTTATTGATATTTCTGCGGGTTTTTTGGTTGGGCGGTGTCTTCTAGTAGGATATCCCACGTAATAGAGGGCCTACTGTAAGCGTTCTTTAGGGACTGTGCAAATTTCCTTTAGTGGAAATTGCTAGCGACAATTTGTTGCTATTTTTGTTTAGTTGTGACGAGGTGTACTTTTCTTTGTCATTATTGTCATTATTTTTTTTTTTGCTGTTCTTTAGTTTTTTGATTTGATTTGTTTGTATCTGTTCGTCTTCTCTTCCTTTCGTTTTGTTCTATACAACCTTTGTGTTTATACACTGTTGCGTAATTTGTTTTGTTTACTTTTGCAGTTATCATCACATGCTTTGTGATATTTTCTTTAGTTCCGCTTTAATGCTTATTTGATTTCTGCGAATGTTATCGTATTGTCTTTGATGCTTGTTCTTTGTTTATGTTAGTATTTGTTGTCATACGCTGTTTATATATTTATATATAGTCATACACTATTGGTACTATAGGGTACTTAGATTATAGAGGTGATTATTGGTAATATTATTATAAAGGTGTTTATACAAGTTCTTCGTAAAAGACTTGTCTCCCACAGAGGTTGGGATAACGTGAGCTGATTATACAAGTGCTTTATTAAAAGACTTGTTACAATTAAGATTGAAATAAGGTAATTTATTATTTCAGGATACTGATCTCACATTATTAGACATAATGTCTACACTTGAATACTTTATTGAGCAAGGGAAATCCCTTGGTAAATCTGGTGACAAATTGGAAGAATTCGCGACTGTTCAGTATGCCAAGGCACTGAAGTCGGAAGAAAAGAGACAGAAAATAGAAGCTGAACAAAAGAAAACGGAAGCTGAGAATTTAAGGTTTCAGATGCAGGCAGATGAAAGGAAATTCCAGATGGAAATGGAAAAACAATAGAGAGAATCTGAGAAAAAAAATCCAGCTACAAATGGAAAGAGAGGCTGAAGATAAAAGATTAGAAAAAGAGGCTGAAGATAAAAGGTTAGAAAGAGAGACTGAAGATAAAAGGTTAGAAAGAGAGGCTGAAAATAAAAGGTTAGACAGAGAAGCTGAGGAGAGAAAAGCGAAAATGGAACATGAAGAAAAACTCTTAGCTTTGGAGTTAGAGAAATTGAAGTTGATGAATATGGGTAATGCTAATGATCCAAATAATCAGTCAACTTCTAATAAGACAAATACTACTACTTATAAGGTCAAACTACCTGCTTTCAATTCTTCTATTGACGATATAACGTTCTATCTGGATAGATTTGAACGGTCATGTCAATCTCATAAGGTGGATAAGTCAGAGTATGTTAATCAGTTGTCAGAGATACTTAAGGGTGAAGCTCTGACTATGTTAAGCATGGTAGATGAGCCTGACAAGAATAATTATGATGTTGTCAGGGCAGCCTTATTAAAGAAATATCAACTTACCGAAGAAGGTTATCGTCTTCGTTTCAAGAATATGTTACCTGAAACTGGTGTAGAATTCTCAGAATTCATCTCAAAGATACGTCTTACATTTACACGATGGATTGAGCTGTCTAAAACAGAACATACATATGAAGCCCTTATGGACTTATTACTTAGAGACAAAGTTATGTCATCTGTCAATGAGTCTTTCCTTGCTTTTCTACATGAGCGTAAACCTAAGAATATAAAGGACATGGAAGAATATTGTTGCCAGTATGTCACTGCGCACCCTCATGTTACTGTTAGCAATTCTAAAGTTAAAGAAGGTTTGCCAGTTGCTTCTGCAGCACCATACGGCCCTAACTTTCTTCGTAAATTTCAAGGTGCTCAACACAACTTTAATAAGAAGAGCAATCGTAATTATGATCAAAATCAAGGTAACCCATCACATAATGGTTCTGCTTCAAAGAACTGGAGGCGATCTGACAGTCCTCGTTATTTTGGGTCCAATAATTATGGAAACTTTTCGTAGAGGTAGTCACAATAGACACTATCAAGGCTATTCTTCGCGGGGACATCGAAACCAAACAGGTAGATACTCTAATCAATGGGGAAATGACAATAGTGATTGTGGAAACTGGGATTCGAACCAGAACTGTGGTCACGGTAGGGTAAACAATGACAATTTCAGAGGGAATAATAATCGTGGTAGATCTCAACATAACAAACATAGATCTTATCACCAGGCAAACTCTGCACAACAAGAGTCTCAGGGAGCCTGTGGTCAAGTGAATGATAATAAAAACTCTAATGCTATCACTTGTTCTGCGTTTGATTTTGGGAGGGCATCTCAATGCCCCCAATGCTCAACATTGTTCGAACCGACTACTGTAAGTACTTTAAGTTGTGGTCACCCTCTTCCCGCTCTCCCTGCTGCAGTTGCGCATGACGGGAGAGGATCTCTTGTCTTACATAAAGGTCTAGTGAATAGTAATCCAGTCTCTGTACTTTTCGATTCTGGATGCACTACTATCGGAGTTAAGCAATCTCTTATAGATCCTACCTGTGCCACTGGAAAAGTGGTCAAATGTGTGACATTTGGTGGCACTTTGGAAAAATATCCAACTGCTATCATTCACATTGCTACTCCCTTCTTTACGGGAGATGTCCACGCGTGTCTTCTACCGAATCCTATTGCGGATCTTATCATCGGTCGTATTCACGGAGTTAAGGAATGTTCCCCGCAGCAGATTGCTGCTTGGGAAGAGCAAAATATCCAAGCTGCCAATGCAGTGGTCACAAGAGCACAAGCTCTTAATATGCCTCAAACTTCATCAACTGAAAGTAACGAAGTGCATAGCCAAGATGATCACTTGGTAATTTCACGTGACTCTTTCATAAAATTGCAAGAAGATGATCCTTCTTAAAAAAAAATTCTTCATCCTTGCAAAAAAAGGTGATCCAAATCAGAACACAAATCGCAAATCTTGGATTACAATGAAGAATGGCGTACTTGTACGTATGGTACAAGACTCGTCTACGTCTATGCATTCACAAATTCTCGTGCCCAAGAGTATAAGAGTGCAAATTCTACAACATGCACACGACTCTCAGTGTGCTGGACATATGGGTTTTTCCCGTACTAAGTCGAGAGTTCTTGCGGCTTTCTTTTGGCCATTTGTAAACAAAGACATACGTATTTATTGCCGATCTTGCAAAATATGTCAAGAAGTGAAATCAAGAGGCCCACGTCATGCAGCGCCTATCCAGGCTGCAGACATTCCTATTCGGCCGTTTCAGAAAATGGCAATAGATATTATTGGTCCTTTTAAGATCAAGTCAGCCAGGGGACATCAATTTATCCTAACATGTGTTGACATGTGCACACGTTGGCCAGAGGCTATACCTCTTAAGAGCATCTCCACTGTCGATATCGCAGACGCTTTATGGCTGATATTTTCTCGTTTGGGATTTCCCAGAGAAATATTGTCAGACCATGGCACCCAATTAATATCAGACACTATGTCGCAGGTGATGTCTACTCTGCATATTAAAAGGTCTCTGAGTAGTATTTATCACCCAATGTCTAATGGGTTAGTCGAACGTCTGAACAGAACACTAAAGAACTTACTTGGTAAGATAACTGAGGATCATCCTCAGGATTGGGACAGGGTTTTACCCGCGGCTCTCTTCGCATATAGAGAGGTCCCCAACGAACATACAGGTTTTTCTCCGTTCGAACTTGTCTTTGGCGCGCGACCGCGCGGTCCTATGTCTTTACTTCATGATCTTATAACTGCTGATAATATTAACGATGACACTCAATCTTCTTATGAGTATGTCATTGCTCTCAGGCAGAAGATTATGGAGGCATGCAAACTAGCAACTTCCTCGTCCGAATTTGCTAAAGAAAAGGCAAGGCAGTTTGCAAATAAGAATAGATGCCTACGACAACTTTGTCCTGGCGACAAAGCACTTGTTTTGCTCCCTTGTAGGGAAAACAGACTTCTTATTGCATGGAAAGGTCCGTATGCAATAGTCTCAAGAATTTCCGATGTCGACTATGTTGTCGATATTGATGGAAAGCATAAAACTTTTCATATAAATATGCTTACGGAATTTCATGAACGACCAGACTATTTGCAGCCTATTTTCCAGGCTACGGACGATGCTCCAGTCCCACATGGTCATTACTCATCCCTGTCGGTAATACAGGATGAGGAAACTATTTTTTCTGATGTTAATCTTCCTCTTCCAGTGATTCCACTTCATTCTACGGAATCATGGAAAAACGTTACTGTTTCTCCTAATTTATCAATTGAGGAACAGCGACAAGTTTCTTCTATGTTACAAACTTTTCAGGATGTCCTTACCGACATTCCTGGACACACAAGTGTCATTGAACATGACATAATACTTACCGACCATAATCCTATCAGGGTCAGACCTTACCCTATCCCTATTCATTTTCAGACACAAGTCGAGAAAGAATTGGATGAAATGATACAATTAAAAATTATTGAACCATCCACTTCAGCATACTCTTCGTCCATGGTTATTGTTCGAAAGAAAGACAATAACATACGTCTTTGCGTTGATTATCGCAAATTAAACCAAGTTACGAAATTTGATGCTGAACCTATGCCTTTGTTAGAAGATCTACTTATTAGACTTTCTAATTCTCGATTCTTTACCAAATAAGACTTGTCAAAAGTTATTGGCAAGTTCCGTTAACTGAACGAGCCAAACCTCTCACTGCTTTCTCAACACCTAGGGGTTTATTTCAATGGAATTTCATGCCTTTCGGCCTTATGAACGCTCCAGCTACTTTCGTACGCATGATGCGTCGAATTCTCTCACATCGTTCAGATGTCATTGCATACTTGGACGATATTTGTCTTTTCAGTGATTCTTGGGAAGATCACTATTTGGGTTTATATGAGTTACTATCTACTCTACGCGAGCATGGTTTGACTGCAAAACCCTCTAAAGCCTATGTCGGGTTTAGTGAAATTTCTTTCCTGGGTCACCGTGTTGGTCATGGTCTCTTGAAGACAGAGGACCACAACACTTCTAAGATACTAAACATTTCTATTCCTAAGACGAAGAAGCAAGTACGTAGTCTCTTAGGTTTAATACAATTTTACGGGAGATTCATTCTGAATCTATCTTCGATTATGGCACCTCTTTCAACCCTATTAAAGAAAGGGTCTCCTAATATGGTTCGCTGGTGCCATGAATGCCAATCTTCATTGGATCAGATTAAAAATGTATTCTTATCTCCTCCAATCTTAATGCTACCTGTTACTGATAAGACTTTTGTTCTTCGTAGTGACGCCTCATCCACGGGGATCGGGGCGGCATTAATGCAGGAGTATTCAGAAACTCTGCATCCTGTAATGTATATCTCTAGGAAACTGAATGCGGCAGAACGGAATTACTCGGTTCTAGACCGTGAAATATTGGCTATGGTTTGGTCAATCCTTAAGTTACAAAGATTCCTTCTTGGTGCGCATTTCATAGTGGAAACGACCAAAAAGCTCATACAGCTATTCAGAGTAAGAATTTGAAGAGCTCGAGATCCACTCGATATGCCATTACTCTTAAGCCTTTTCATTTCACGGTACGAGCTATCCGTGGTTCGGATAATGTCATGGCGGATATACTGTCTAGATGCCCACATGACTCCACTTAACTCTTGTGTCCTAAATTTCCTGCTACACGTCTAGACTTATGACAGTTCTTTACTATAACAGTATATGTTAACACATTTGTGTTCACCTTAAAGTTGTAAATTAGGTGATTTCTTTCTCTGTTACCATCTTTGGTATAATGGAGGAAGGTTTAGTTATAGCAATATAAGGGACGAAAGTTCGCAAAGCCACAGTTTATAGTTTATAATGAATGTTTGATTGCTGTACATTAGAAAATCTTACGGTTATCATATATAATTATTTGTATTTTCTCAGCAGAATCATTACTGGTGCTGGGAGAATCTGTACATGTTGTCATCTATGATGTATTACGATGTCCATACTTACCAGTCGGACGACACTGTAGATGCGCCCGCTTAGAATTTGATCTGCGACATCATTTATCTGCTATATTATTAATATTGTATAACATTATATTAAATCATATATTGCATGTTAGAATAATGTACCTTTATTGGTTAAAGTGATTGTATCACTGTTTTTGATGATTTGTCCATTGCTAAACTTGGAAATAAGGTACTTGATGTAATATAATATGATATGTATGTAATTTTTGGTTTGCATTGTAACTTTGTCAGCACTGTAGTGTACGTTGGTGGCACCTCCCAGGATACGTGTATACTTAGAGAAATGCTTTCTCTAATGTGCTGAGATATATTCTCACCTGACGTTCTATGCGTCGAGTTAGCCTCATATTAGGCGTTATATTTATTTGTGATACTTCTCATCTGCGCATTATTTGTGCGTTATGAGCTTGTTGTATCTTGCTCTTCGATGTATTTCAAAAAAAAAGTTCCGTTTTTTTCCCCGGGGGTGCGGTAAACTGTTGCGGTAAGTTTGCTGAGTCTATAGTATGTAAAATGTACCTGGTTAATTTTGGAGACTTTAATTTAATAGTTTCTTGATCAAAGGGGAGGTACTCATGTTTTACTGGGATTGTAGTTAACAGTGGTGGTTGTCCCACTTGTCTGTTAACCCAGCGTCTAATTTTAGAACCAATGTCAGCTTTTCCTGACATGTTCACCCATCTGAGTTTAGCTCAAGGGTCTAGGGTCACGACGCATGCGCGAAGAATCTGGCGCGATTTCAGACATCCTGTGTTAGGAGAGTCGAGCTGTACTTTTGAAAGGGTCAAGACGGTTTTGGGGAAAGTCCTCTGTGTGTGTTCGACCAAGAAGGTTAAAGATTTTTCCCCAATGTTATATTCTTATGCGCCTAGGAGGCGAGTGAGTTTTTTGTGATATTTATTCTGAGGGACATTATTGTAATTTACCTTTAAAACAGTTTCCTTATTGCCAGAATGATGTATGACTTTTTGTAGCCAGCTAGCGACTTTTTCCTGGGCGGGAAAGAGTCCATCTATGAATACCAGTAATGGAGCTCACGAAGTATTCCAATATCATATGCACTGGGCTGGTGTATGCCCAAAGAACTTTACAGGTGCTGTATCCCGCTATCTGCGGTGATGCCATTTAACAAGGTTGGACTCACCCTGTTTGTTATAGAAATATCACGGAAGCCATCATATCTATAAGCCCGCCATATTGCGAGGCCTGCTGTAGACCCATATATATATATATATATATATATATATATATATATATATATATATATATATATATATATATATATATATATATATATATATATATATATATCTGACTTACTGATGTGAGGAAGGAGTTGTGTAAACTCACATATTTGCTGTATTTTGCTGTAGCTGACGAAAGTGGAATTGTACGAGATCAGCTTTATTATATACATGCACCGCTGGCTGATGAACTGTATTCATACATGCTATGTCCTGAATTGTCAATGACTATTTTATGTTGATGTCGGCGTACCTGTCGTTGTGATGTATTAAAGTCAATCAAACGTCAGAGGTGTTCCAAGAACTATGTGAATTACTGCATGTAATTACTACAACAAGTGTGATGTCATTTAGATGCATTGTCTTCCACGAACTTTCATACACGCATTTGCATTCATTGAGGTCTACTCACACTCTATATTAATACAACACCTCAACACTTTCAAGTCATCCAAACGAATGCCAGCATTGTTGCTGTCAACCAGGGCCTGTATATAATTATGTCCGCCTGTGGGGCTTAGAATTGTTTCCAACATTGATACTGGACATTCTTCAACATTCAACTCTACATTTACAGTGGCCAAACTGAGCCTGTCCTATTTGTGTCACGGACACCTGTTACGCTTGGACGAACACAGACCATTCCTGACTGTTTACATGTATAGTGGTTAGTACGGGCTTCTACTTTACGGGCCTTTGCATTTATGGTATCCAGTGTGAGCCTTCTACGTCAAGAGTTAGCTAGTTACAGAGTGCAACCCTGGTGCACCCTGACCAGTATACCACAGACAAAGTGGAGATACAAGGGGCATTAAAGGATACAGCCACCATGACACTTCCCGTAGCCAGGATAAATGTCAAAACTAGGTACGTGGAAGGAGTGATTAGAGCAGCAGTGTGCAAGGATCCTAATTACCCGCTTGTGTTATTAAAAAGATTTGTTTTTCTAGGGAGCCCTATAAAACCTGTGATCATGGCCACGCTCCAGGTCAGGTCGACCCCTAGTAAGGAGGAGGAACTACCACTTAATATTCATCCGAGAGAGATGAGAAAGGCCCAGGCAAAAGACAAATTATTGAAACCTTGCTTTGGCAAATTGCCAAATAGCCATAACATCCCTAGAAAAGGACAATTCTATTTGAAGGAGGGACTGCTCTACAGGAAAGTTGGAGCAGGACCCAAAGGATATGGACAGTTAGTACTGCCATGGAGTTATAGGGCACAAGTTATGGCACATGCACATGTTGATCCAGACGGTGGGCATCAGAAAATTGGCACCACCCGTCAAAGGACATCTGTGAGATTCTACTGGCCACTAGTAGCGGTTGACATTGCACAATTTGTGGGGGCCTGTGAAAAATGTAGCAAGGAAACATCCCCAAGTTGGGAAAATAATACTCAGGACAGAGCAAAGCATTGTGGAAAACATGGGCCGGAACATAACAGGAGAAATATAAATGATAAGGTAGACATAGTGGATAAGGAAACCCTTTTTCACAATCTTCCAATAAAATATTTAAAATAGCAATTATGCGTATGGCACAAAGAGAAAACATAAACACAGTCCAGAACACCCCGCCACACAGTAGGTCGGAATTCTTGGGACTAACTAAAAATAGCACTGAGGTTAATCGGCCAATATTGAAACCGAAACTAAATGTTAACCTTAGAAAAGTGGGGAGCGGGTGTTTGGCAAGATTGCCTAATGTCAAGCTCACTTCACAATACGGATATTAACTCAGCATTATAAGGGCACCGGTGACAGTGGTAGTGACCGGCCCTACAGTCCATTTGAAAGTATTGTACGGACATTGGATTGAGATCCCACATATTATAGCAATGCTACGGGAGAATTGATTCTGGATGCCGGAAATCATTTCCCCATATATATATTATTTCGCAATTTGTCGTTGGGCGGAGAAAACAGCTGGTGAATATGGCCTTTATCTGAATGGCAGATTAAAGAGTCATACCTGAATATTAGTAGAGGGTTTTCCAGATTCCGTCAAGCCTGAGCTCAGACCAAGTGATGGCTGTGATCACATCGGAGGGGCACATTGAAATTATATGTTGCTTTTGGGTTGGAATTACTCCGAGTGTTTTATCCAGGCTGATGAGGAAAGCAACCTTGAGGGACATCTAAAACCTCCGGACATGTCATTGGACAGGCTCAGAGAAGAGTAATGGTGAACATTGATTGATAATCAGCATGTGACAGGCAGTAGCACGTGCAGCTGTTTATTACATAAACTGCAATAGATTCTTGGATTGCAGAGGTCTGAGGCATATTTCTTGAGTAGTGCCTACTTTGAAATGACCCACCTGCAGTAATCCATGATAATATTTAGGCAGAGTAGAGTCAAATTTACTTAATTTGATCGAGATTGTAACATAGATCATAAAGCTGCACTAGTGGTGCAGGCTTTTTTAACAGGGGAGATATGTGGTAAAGTACTCTGTGTGACACCCCGCTCAAATTTCCCCGATTCAAAAATCTAGTTAACGTAAATTTACAATCTATAACCCACTACGACTATGTTTGAAATTTGTCAAGGGCAAGGCCAAACCTACCGCTAAAAATTGGACAAAATAATTTCGAGGAAGTTGAGGGGAACTGCGGTGAGACGTGGAATACAATGGATGGGTGTGAAAAAAATGTGTACATCCGGTGGTGGCAGTCATTTCCTTTTCCTGGCACGTGCCTTTAAGCGTTAGGATTTCGACGCCTTTAGGGAAGTACCTAGTTTTAATTTTTAAATTTTAATTTTTATATTTTTTTAGGTTCTTATGTGTCCTATCTAACCTCCACTTTCTTTCATTTCCCTGACGAAGGCTTTGTGGCCGTAACGTTGGCTATTTTCTTATTCTTTTGTCCTCGTAAGACGAATCACCTTTTATCGATTTTTTTCACACCCATCCATCGACAAAATAATTTGAATTTTCTACTACCCCGTTAAAAATCTATAAATAATTTCCATGTTTGACCTTGGTCTGAAGGCCACGGCAAATCAAACGCTAGAAAATTAACTAATGTACTCTTAAAATCTATTAATAACTACAGCATTTGAAATTTGTCTCATGGCCATCGTCAAATCAAACCGCCAACATTTAAATAAAGATTTGAATTTTCTAACACCAAGCGTAAAAGTCCCACCCGCAAACACACACACGCTCTACCCTTCCCCAGTATTTATGAACGAACGCCGTAAAGTTTGGCAACTAACCAAATTGTTACCTCGTTTTATAGGGGAGAGGGGGAGGTTGTTTAAAATGGAAAGCAAGCCTAATCAGTGTGTTTGGAAAAACTTAGATAATGTATTTCTTTATAAATAAAGAGAGTTTAAATAAAAGGGATGTCTTGAATTGTAGCGTTAATATTGTTGAATATAATACCATAAGAATTTCCCTCATAATACATTATCTGGCCTTAGAAACATTTATTTTACTAATATTTTAGTTCAGTGAAAAGAGCAAATAATTACTTAAAAAATTACACATATGAAAACGGGGACGAATAATTAAAAGAAACCTACATAGGAAGATAGACGACAGTTGTCTGTTTGATAATCACTTTCAATATTAAAAATCGACCCATTAATAACAAAGATATTATATAAATAAAATTGAGACAGACCAACAGACTTCTGAACTGCTCAATTTGATAGCCTTCTGAAAAGTTAAATTTTCTTAACGCGTTTCTGATTGGTTAATTGTAGTTTAGGATGGGGCGATAAAATTAACAATCTGCCGGCATAGTGGGCCATTTGAGAAAAATTTAAACACAGACAGATTGAGAGCAGATGCAAAGCATTGATGTTGAATGCCCTTGCCGTCTGGACGATAGCGGTCTGAACTGGAACCATTAACCGCCAGTCAATCTTGTGATTGTGTGATTTATTCCTTACTTGCGGGTTGAATTGCCAAATTGAAAAGTGACATAACCCCTGGAAATTCAGATCATGTGGGCACAGAGAGAGCTTCTTATATAACTGCAAGCTTCCTGCCACATCAGCATCCAGGGGAACTCTGAAATACTTGTTGTTCTTGAAGATTCTCAAGCCACCACCACTGACAGGCTTTTAAGATAAGTCCATTAAAATTGGCACTTGAGGACTCATCCTTATCATTCCACAAAAATACAAGAAATTAAAGGGGGGCATGATGAAACACACAAACCCTCAAATCAGTGACAGAATTCTTATCCATTGTTAACATATTCCAGTAGGGAGTACAAATCTATTAATATTTTAGACTTATCATTTTATGGACAGGATGTCCACCCTATTTATTTAAAACTTGTAAATAAAGAAACATTTTTTTTAGTTGAAAATTCCTGTTCCAGAAAATTGAGGTTCAGGAATATTAAAAATTGTAACATAATTATATAAATTTACACACCGTCTTACTTAATTCAATTATATGGAGTTATAGTTGTGTTTGTTTTATTGACACATCACTATACCTACATTACCCTAGACACGTAGCCATATAACATACCCAGAAAATATTTAACAGAGTGAGATCTCAGAGAGGTAGCGGATAGGTACCCTGGGAACACAACATCATCAACAATTAGACTCAGGGACTTACACAGCTTGACCTCACTCTGTTTACACTTAGTTGAGTAACACCAATAACCTCTCATTTTACCACAATGTCTCAAATCTGAACGTGAGTCACTAACAATTTACGGTTATGTTTCAAATCTGAACTTGATTCACTAACAATTTACAGTTATGTTTCAAATCTGAACTTGATTCACTAACAATTTACATTTATATTTCAAGTCTGAACTTGATTCACTAACAATTTACATTTATATTTCAAATACGAACGTGATTCACTATCAATTTACGGTAATGTTTCAAACATGAACGTGATTCCCTAACAATTTACAATTGTATTTCAAATCTGAACTTTATTCACTGACAGCAGATTTGAAATACATCTGGAAATTAAGAATGTACATTTAAACTAGGATACGGGAAACCAACTTGTACCACAAACTTATATCGGGTAACTTTACAGACGTCTGGCACAGGAAGACTTCCGAATAATGGCAGGCCACAGGTTTTGATACCGTTTTACAGGTAGTCGAGTACTACTTTAATTATAATCCCACTATTATCCTGTTGGTAGGGTCTGAGGACTTTGTTGTTTCCAGTATTATAAGGTCGAGTTTTCTTGCTGGTTAATGTCTGAAGATCCTCAATACTTGGTCCAATCCTCTGTATTGAAATCCTACTTTTCTTCGGTCCTGGCTGTGCTGAAGGTATCGTCCTGACTCAATGAAACACAGAGCTGGAGTCTGAAAATGTGCTACATTATATGGGACCTTTCGCCCACGCTCCTCCAGCTTTCTACGCGGTTAAAGTCACCAATCAAACGACGTCTAGTTTAATATATTTTGGTTCTCTCTTCTTCTTCTTTGATCCTTAGCCGCCGACCGTGAAAGCAGTCAGTGGCTATCACGCCTGGTGGCGTCTTGTAGGGCAACAACAAATTGATTCTACTTTGCTCGGTCGGTGGCCATCCTTCGTACAGTGCCCCAACTCTGGTTCATTCTTTGCATCTCAGCCTCCACAGTCCTCCGCCAAGTTGTTTTTGGTCGGCCTCTCTTTCGTTTTCCTTCAGGGGTCCATAGCATAGCTGTCCTTGTGATGGCATCGGAGTCTCTTCTGGGGACATGGCCAACCCAGCTCCAGCGTCTGCCAGCTATGATAGTGTGCATGTCCTCTTGCTTGATATTTTGGTTAGACCAAGCAAATTTAAACATTTAACTTTAGTATATATTTTCTTCTCCCTTCTCTCATGAAATCTGCATGACACATGTAATTTCAAACTCTTCCCATATAAGGTATGACACTACTGCTTTTTAGATGATTCATATATGTAATTCATAACAAACCCTTCAGTTTAATTTGTTATTATAATGTTGACAAACTCGAGTGTCCATCCCCCGGAAGTGTTATGTAACTTTCCTGCCATCAAATTCGTGTTTATCTGCCGATTGTCAATACAAGAAGTATGGCACGCATGAAAGATCGACCTTTTTAACAAGGTAGGACAATGTTAACTGTCTGCTCCCAGCTGGGTTTTAATGTTATCTATACCCATGGTAGATCAGGCAAAATAACAACATGAAACCTGAGTCATGCATTCAATATGAGAGAAGAAACGGGTTAGGAAGAAATAAAAGGAAGGCACAATATGAGAGAAAAAGACAGGTAGAACATGATAAATGAAGAGCACGTTTGTGACACCCATGACAACGAGGTTTTTATGTGTACTCTTCTTAGTTCGATGAAACTGAAACGGACAACTAAACTATTACAAGGGGAAACACTTTTGTAAGTAAAAATGACCGCTTGGTATCGTACAGTGAACAACGTTGACTTACAATGACCATCGTCCAGTGAAGAACGTTGACTTACAATGACCATCGTCCAGTGAAGAACGTTGACTTACAATGACCATCGTCCAGTGAAGAACGTTGACTAATAATGACCATCGTCCAGTGAAGAACGTTGACTTACAATGACCATCGTCCAGTGAAGAACGTTGACTTACAATGACCAACCAAAGTGGCAGAGGCGAAGAAATAATAAAGCGGAAAGAATATTAACGATAGTATGAGACATTAGAAGGAAATAAAGCATATTGGCATTGAAAGGTTGTCAAAATATGAAGACGAAGAATGGGTTTTCAGTACATGAAAGAGACTTAAGCATAAAATAATACACAGGAAAAAAGTATAAAAGATAGCATGGTTGATACTGTAAAGAATAAACATGACCTGCCTCTGGTGGGAGTACGAAGATGAGGTATGGATGGACACGAATGTTATGGATACCGGCACACACACAAAGGGAAAAAAAGGGGGGGGGGAGGTGGGGGGGTTTGTCTTCCAAGACAACATTGGCCCATTAAGAAGAATGATGAAATAGTAGTTCTAAGTAATTCTAGTGGTGATAGTGATGATGGCCGCTGTGAAAATCAGAGGAAAATTATAACAATTAATGTGATGACAGAGACGATACTGATGATGATGATAATAATGAGAATGATAACGACCATGATTGTGATAGTAATGATGATGATGACAATTACGATCATAATGAGTATGATAATTAATATGGTGATGATGATGACGATGATGAACATGATGATGACGATGTGAGTAATGATGACAACCGTGATAAATGCGACAGTATCAGAACGGTGGAGGTAAACAAAAAATACGCCTTACTAGTGCAACTAAAATTACCTACGTTGCGGCCACAAGGCCTTCTTCGGGGTCAAACAGAAGACAACAGAATAAGAAGAAACCAAAAACTGAGTGAAATACAGGAAACATAAATAAAAATAACACGACCTTTAGATTCAAGCGGCTGATTTTACTGCAGTGTACGGTATACGCTAAATGGCCACTACATACGGACAGAGACAAAATCACGAGAAAATTAGTTACTTAAATACATGCATAAAAGAGAGAACTAAGTGCAGAAAATGGGCTAGTGAAAAAAGAAGCAGGTGACGAAGAAAAGAAATAGTGACAGAAATCAAGAAATAAAACATTCGGGGAGAAGATCGACTCAGACCAAAGAATGGTGGGTGTTAAGAGGAGCGGCTTAAAGTACCCCATAAATACAGAAAATCAAACAGCATCAAACACCCTATAGCCACATCTTCACCCTCTGTTAAAACTATATTTGTTTATATTGGTGTACTATTATAGATAATCAGTTAATCCTTGCAATAATTATACAGTAATCTAGTCATGTTTAACTTAACGCCGTCGTTATTCCTGGCATATTAATTCTTTCCGTACAGCTGCTATTCAAATAAAAACCTACTACCAACGCGAATTCCAGGCATAACTTTTATTCTTCTCTGTGACCATTATACTGTTAACAAAACAAACTTCTGTACTAGTTAAAGTGAAGCACCAAAAGTCGCAAATTCAGTCCTCGTGGGCATCTTCCGTGGTGGCAAAAAAGCTACACGTATTACACTTACTGACAGAAACATACCATGGTAATTGACTGTCCGTTGAACAGTTGTATACCCCGAGGTAGTTTTTTCTCCAAATGTGTCCAGTTTGTACATTTCCTGAAAGGTACATAATGTTTACTTTGCACGAAAAAGTAATTTACATAAAATAGTTTTAGATATTGAAAACTTGAGAGCTTTTTTATTCTTTTTTTTTTAATTCGTTAGTCCGTTTTTGGCGACGTGCAATTTTGAAAGACAAGTTCACGAGTTGAATGGGAATTTTTTTTCCTCCCGCGAAGTGGATAAGTGTTGGCTGCCTAGCATGACGCCACGACGAGTCTTTTTGTACCCGACAGCCATAATTTCTGTTGTCATAACGTCATAAAACGTTGCTTTACCCAGTTGGAGAACAAAGGCCAATGAGACGGGATCTAGAAATCGACAGAAGGTGTGAGACGGTACCAGCAATAGCCTAGAGGTGGCGCTGTGCCAAGACAAGAAGACCTCACTGCCTGCTTCCTTAAAGACTTTGAGCTGGAGGGTTTGAAACAATTCCAACAGCCGTGACGGCAGAACTCAGTATTTGCCCATCTGTTACGATAGTAGACCACAGAGAGAATGAGAAATCTGAGAACCGGATTTCAGACATTAAAAAAAAAAAAAAAAACCCAAAAAATCTAAAAAATTGGAGGTTAAAGGGCGTATTTGAGTCGACATAATTTTTACGACTTAGAATATCGCTTAGCGGCAGGATGAATAAGAAAAGGGGCTAATGGAATGTAGTTAAGTTCAAAACTGTGTCTGTAAGCGTGTGTTTAGGGTTAAGAGCTGTCCGCTTGCAATTCATTTGTACGTTCACAATGCAGAGTTCTCTGTGCGTTTTCACGTGTGCGCACACACTGCCCCAACGATAATCGGCGAATTAACAGAAAATAATACGTCACACTTATTTTTAGATACCCCCGTTCTTTCTTTCTTTTTTTTTTTCTTTTTTTTTCTTGCAACATTAGTTGAACTATTTTAAGCATCTAAGTTTGATTTCTCAGAACTAAAGCTAAGATAATGGGTTATGTTCACAGACGGGTGTTGACTCGTAGATAAATTGATGACATACCGCCACACAGAAAGTTAGTCTCTGTCAGACAGACACATAGACAGTAGGTCAGCTATAGACAGACAGATAGACAATCAGTCATAGACCGACACACAGTCAACCATGGACATACACAAAAACTGTCAGTCATAAACACACAGACAGTCGTAGACAGACATGCTCATAGACAGTAAGTCACAGAAGACAGACAGTCGTAGACAAACAGACGCATAGACAGTCAGTCAATCACAAAAGACAGACAGAATATAGATGGTCAGTCAAACAGTCAGGTATAAATAGACAGAAAGTCAGTCATAGACCGACATACAGACAGGTAACTGGATAGCTGGGTAGATAGATAGATAGATAGATAGATAGATAGATAGATAGATAGATAGATAGATAGATAGATAGATAGATAGATAGATAGATAGATAGATAGATGCAGGCAGGCAGGCAGGCAGACAGACAGACAAACAGAAAGACACTGAGACACAGATATCTCTGAAGTCTACATGCCTAGAAATGTTACGCTAATTGTCGCCACTCCCTTTACAATTTGTCAAAGTGTGACCGTAGTTTTCGTTATCAGGGACATGGCCACAATCATAATCAGATTTTATTGCCTGCATGTCTATATGAAGAATCTGTCACAGGTTATAAAACTCGTTTCGACAATAGCCAAGTGCTGACCGCGATGTGCAGCTAATGATAGAACACAAGGAATCCTGCTCATTTTATGAGAGAGCAAGTCTCGTAAATTCTAACGTTTATTCTCCAATCGTTACACTAGACTTGGTTGTATAATGCAGCTTGCATGCTTCATCGAGCATGGAAATGTTTTTCTTGACGTGATTAAGTCACATTGCAGGGTACAATGTTCTTTTCGATCAGCCACCGCGCTTAATTTTCGGCTCGTGTTTTGATCACGTGTTTTATCAGTGCCACATGCTTGGACCTTTTTTTCACGGGCAGATGCCTTCCATCAGTAAATTGATCATGTCAATGAAATAAAGCAAGGATGAGGCAAGAATAGATGCTGAAAAAAAGCGGCGGTGGGAGGGGGTGGGGGAGGAGATTATAACGCAAGTTTCACTTCATTTTCTTTACAGGTTCAAACTCCAGCTCATCCCAAATGTCCCCTTTCGTGTCATTTTTGGGACCCAAAGATGTAGCAATAGAGAATGCAGTCAGCGACCCATAGCTTGACTGCTTGCGTCAGGGTCAGCGAACCAGAGCTGACCAAGACCCTACTCCACCTCCACGTGGTGGTCCTGGAAACAGGCTGCATCACTGCAGTCTGGCTGAGAGAGTAGGGATCGAAGAGGGAAGGCAAACCAGGTCCCCAAAAATGCCGTGCTTGAAGTCGGATGTGTCGGCCGAAAGGCGCAGATATCGCAGCTCCGGTGTAAACAGACACAACGCAACCAACGTCCTTTTCAGGACGAACGAGGAAGAAGAAGTGTCATATTTCATTTTAGCCAAATTTCAAGTGAGGCTTTTTTAACTTCCAAAAGACCATTCCCTCAATGATTTTAGTATCCACTGTTAGCAACATAATCCCCATTTCTTATTTCCCTTTCTTATTTCAGGATTGAAGCTTTCAATTAGCGATCACTGATTTCTTAATTTCTTGATGGGTGAAATTTTGGTGGTTGCAGAAATGTAGACATTGAGATGGTTAATGCAATGCAACAATGTTGATATTTGTGGAAATGCAGAAATGTTGATGGTTGTAGAAGTGTAGAAATTTTGATGGTTGCACAAATCGTAGAAATTTTGATTGTTGTAGAAATGAAACAATGCTAATTGCCGAAGAAGTGTTAATGGTTGTAGAAATGTAAAGATTGTGATCGTTGTAGAAATGTAAAAATTTTGATGGTTGTAGAAATGTAACAATCTTGATGGTTGTAGATACGTAGAAATGTTGATGGTTTCAGACACTTTGATTGTTGTAATTAACAGCTTGCGTATTTGGGACACACATTGCCTGATTAAAACAAAGGTCTTCTGTCAAAAGTACTTGGTTTTACCAGTTTACAGAGTTCTGTTTCCGGTGTTGACAAAAACCAGAATAAAACGGGGTTCATAATGTTTATTCAGTCGGGACATTTTAGTTTACCATTTCGCTCATACTGTTCTGTATTTCTTCATATCTTCTTCTTCAAGCACCATGCACGGTGGCGTGCGTGATCATGTCTTTACATAACTTACTGTCTCTAAAGCGTCCGATTGGCAGAGTGATTAGAGCACTGGTCTCTCGCGGCAAAGGTGCCAGGTTCGGTACCGACAAGCTCCAATCTACACAGCTGTAAATGTGTACCTGACTTTGAGTTAGGGAAGGAAAAATCAGGGAGGAAGGGAACTCGTCAACCCACCTCTCGATGCTGGACCTGGTATGGTGAAGTCTTCACTCCCCTACTGCAGTATATGCTTTGGGACTACCATTACTGTCTCCAGGACTGTTTTTCAATTCTGTTTTTTTTTTCTGTCAACCTTTCCTGTTGTCACAATGTATTCCAGCTTTACTGGGTTCCGGGAACAAAATCTGGTTGCGTCACGATCAAGTCTACCCAGCTGTAAATGGGTACCTGAATCTGGTCTTGAGCTAGAAAAGGAAAAGGCAGTGAGGAAGGGAACTGATCACCCCACCTTATAATAACATTTGACCTAGTATGGACAAGTCTCTAACACTTCACTCACCTCCGGCGGTATTTGGTATGAGACTACCTGTACCGTCACCTTTTATCCTCACCTTTTATCCTCACCTTTTATCCATAAAACTTCCCCAGCGTCAGCAATTTATGGCAGTATCAAGTATTTCGCTCCCCCCCCCCCCCCCCCCCGCCCTTCCCCAATTTTCAAAAGCAGAGTGTAAAATAGAAAACATGGTAAGAAGCCTGAGGCGGGTAACCTGCTGGTGTTTATTCACGCGTGGAAAATCGACACCTAATTTATTTGTGTAGTCAGATAGTTCGGGATTATCAAGTCACTTAGATCACATTTATCAAATACAAGTTCAGTCAGTGGAATCTGGCTAGATTTCTCAACGTCAGTCCAGAATTTATTTTGTTCGCAACCCAGAAAGGGACTGAAGATTATGGGGGGAAAAAAAAACGAAAGCAAAAGAGGGAGAGAACGAACGAACGAACGAACGAACTTTATTTTCAAAGGGTTGAGAATTGGGCACGCAGGCCCGTCTGACATTCTGCCCTTCCTTTCCTTTCATACTGAATTCATTTTTTCCTACATGCATTTTACATATCAATTTCAAGGAACTCAACGTTGTAAAATAAAATAAAATAGCCCACTCATATTAACATTAACTACTTATAAGCATGACATAAAACATGTTGAAAAGTACAAACGTCATCATTAGAACCTACAGTTGATATTATAAGAAAAGAAAATCCATTTAGTGGGGCATGTAATAGAACTCATAAAGTATTCGAAAAGTCTACGATTGTATGATTAGGGACTGAGTTTCTTAGGTTATGTAGAAGACAATTCCCAAGATGAGCAGCAGAGTACGCTAAGCTTTTCATGAATAAGTCAAGCCTAGGCTTGGGCACTTGCAATTTGTTAAAGATAGATAGATAGATAGATAGATAGATAGATAGATAGATAGATAGATAGATAGATAGATAGATAGATAGATAGATAGATAGATAGACAGATAGATAGATAGATAGATAGATAGATAGATAGATAGATAGATAGATAAATAGATAGATAGATAGATAGATAGATAGATAGATAGATAGATAGATAGATAGATAGATAGATAGATAGATAGATAGATAGACAAGATAGATAGATAGATAGATAGATAGATAGATAGATAGATAGATAGATAGATAGATAGATAGATAGATAGATAGATAGATAGATAGATAGATAGATAGATAGATAGATAGATAGATAGATAGATAGATAGATAGATAGATAGAACTTTATTTTCAAAGGGTTGAGAATTGGGCACGCAGGCCCGTCTGACATTCTGCCCTTCCTTTCTCTCGTCTTTTATACTGATTTCATTTATTCTCACATGCATTTTACCCATCAATGTAAAAGAATTCAACGTTGTAAAGGTAAAATAATAGCATACTCACATTCACAGTATCTAATTATAACCATGAAATAAAATACGTTGGAAAGTACAAACGTCATCATTAACCCTACATTCGATATTATATCATTTGTTCGGAAAAATAATCACATTGGGGGGGGCGGGGGGGAGTGGGGGGAAAGGGGCAGATAATCAGAACTCATAAAGTATTCGAAAAGTCTATGATTGTATGAATAGGGACTGAGGTTGTTATTTTTTAGATAATGTGGACGATAGTTCCAAAGATGAGCAGCAGAGTAAGCTAAGCTTTTCTTGAATAAGTCAAGCTTAGGTTTGGGCACTTGTATTTTGTTAAGGCGTTGACTGCGTCTTTCGTTGTATTTGAACATTGGCCACAGATATGTTGGAGCATTGTGTGACAGGATTTTGTGAACAAATTTAGCTTTGTTCAACAGAAAGCGCTTTCTTAGAGGCAGTATTTTGAGATCTTTATATAGATCTACACACTGTGTTTGGCAGTTGTCAGAAACTAGACGCACTGCACGCTTTTGTAGTGAATGGAGTCTTTTTAGAAGCGTGTGTTTGGGATAAAGGAATGAATGGGCTACTTTCGGTGCTTTACTTCAAATAGTATAGAGAGATAAGAACATACAGTTTCAAGGACCGTGAGAAAGAAATAGAGATAAAAAGAATGAATACAAGAAAGTTAACGAAAGAACAATACAACGGAGAGAGTAAAGAAAGAACGGATAAAAGAAAGACGAAAAGAAAGGTCGAACAAGAAATGAAAGCAAAAGTCAGATTTGAATTTGCCTTACTTTATCATTATCACCATTTGTCTCTGTGCAGCCTACGAAGCATTGATCCACCCCTACAGATGGACTCATCAAAGTATTCATACGCTCTTACTGTGGTGGTCTATGTAGTAATTGTTTGACCTGATGAGGTTGCCAGCCCCTGGTGCAGCCTCATATTAGTTGGCTCATGCGTCATTCCTATGGAAACGATAACCGTATTCCTACTTTGTCTCCTCAGAGTTTCAAGGAATTCCACGTGGCGCCTTTCTTTGTGTTCTAATTGAAACAATTCGTAGTAATGTAATTGTTTCTTCTGTATACTAACTATTATTTTATTCTCTTAACCAGAATTTTGGTTATGCCCTCTGGGTTGTGTGTCACATAGCATTTCAAACTTTGTATAACGCATTCTTTTTACAGCATCTTGATGTTAAGAATGAGCTAGATATGAAAAACCCTGCGTCTGTTATGTCCTTCAGCCTGCACCACCTTTTCAGGAAAATACGGAAATGGCAAGCATTGCACTGTGCTTTAAGTGAACGTAATCTTGAACGTCCATTAGATACATCCCATGTAGATGACAACAATATATTTTATTCGGATTTCACAGATCTCTTCGCAAGGTACCCGTCAAGAAATTGTGGATAAGTTTCACAATTTAGTTTCGTAATAAAAGAGCTCCCCAGTGTGACGAAATCAGCTGTGCACTTTTTATAACTTTCGTCCTATCCGGGAATATCACTTCATTTCTTCATTTTCCTGACCTATCGTCCTATTATTTGGCATATTTTATGCACTTACATATTTTGCCTAGCCGCTCCCAGACTTATTTATGTTTCACCATGTGAATCATAGCATGACAAAGCTAATTAAACGTTATTGAACAGGTCAGCGGTTAATACTTTTATCACTTAAGTTGTCCAGCCACCTTTGATAAGAGACGATCACGGTTGATCTAACGTGGTCCAAACCACTTCTCATAACAATACGACCCAGCAGAGTACTGAAAGAAAGCCCTATTGTTTGTCTAAGCTGCTGGTGATCTGTATTTGTCCGTCTGGCGGATGTACGAAAACACAGGTGATAATTAGATAATCGCTTCCGCTGGCCCATTTCTGTAGCAATAGTACAGATAACCCGTCTGGGGAGATTATGTTGGGCAGGAAATGAGTTCACAGAGGTGTTTGTGAGTTTGCATACCCGGAAGTATTACGGACAAAATTGAAAGAGGTTACGAGTTTAAATTTTAAAAGTGATCAATTTAAAGCAAGCGGGGGATAGAAATGATTTAAAATCCCGACCCACCTAGTTCTAAAGAGATTGGATTGGTTTAATTTGAGAGACGGAATAGACATTGGATTTCATTGGCAAATTTGTCGGAAATACCATATGGGACTTGGAGCAAAAATTTATTATCAAACGATTTGAGACTTAGACACACTGCACTGCTAAACGTCAAAGTACCAACTCATGAGAGAGAGCCAGAAGAGAATAGGACTTAGATTCCATACGAAAGACCAGGACAGAGTATTTGGGCAAATTTGAAACTTACAAGTAAACCCGCATTTTTAAATACAAAGACTGGAGACTTAAGGAGTCAGAATCAAGTCATAAGAGGGATTCCAGTGTGCCCATGCCTTAAGACGGAACTGCGTAAAGGCTTTGCCCTCCGTTATTTAGTTATTTAAGCAAGGTCAATCTAATGTTGTACAAGACGACTACAAGGAGGTTGTCCATGCGGCTAGCAACCACGTCATGTCAAAGCAATTGCCCCATAAACCACCGCTACAACAGCGCGTGACTGCGTGGTGCAGGTTTCCTACTAGATGACCAACTGTAGTGGAGACTTCGATAAGAGCACAAAGGAAAATGATAAAGTAATAAAAAAAGACATTTGATTAAACACAAAGCAGTTTCAAGGTACGCATTTCATTAAAAAAAAAAAAAAAAAAACGTACAAAGCAGTTTGAAGCAATGCCATTCGTAAAAATAAAGCAATATGAAATAGTGCAAAAGCAAAGCAGTTCAAACAAACAAAGCAGTATGAAGCAGATGCAGTTGATAGACAACAAAGCAGTCATAAGTTCTTGTGAACAGCTAACAAGTAATTTCACGCGTGATTTACTTAACAGATAATTCTTTAGGCTTATTTAAGGTCTGGCATTATCTTATATAAGCAGTTAACCGTCCGATTGTCAGTAAGGGAGCTGGTCTCTCGCGGCAAAGGTGCCGGGTTAGAATCACGGTACCGACACGCTCCATTCTACCCAGCTGTAAATGGGTACCTGCTCTTTGAGATAGGGGAGGAAAAGGCAGCGGGGACGGGAACTGGTAACCCCACCTCTCGATGCTGGACCTAGTAAGCTGAAGTCTCTAACACTCCACTCCCCTATAGCAGTATTAGCTGTTGGACTACCTCTATATAAGCAGTTACAACATAGGGCCCTATTAGTTCAACTTCCATTTTTGTGCCACTCTTATATGCTTCGATTTCAGTCACAGTTGATTATGCAGTAGGCTATGTGACAGACATGTTGCAGGGGGACATGTTCTTTTAAGAAAAGCCTTCAGTATTATTCGCAAAGCGTGTCCGTTTGGTTAAGCGGTTAGAGCGTTTACTTCAAGGCAGCAAAGTTTCCAAGTTCCTGGATAGAAACCTGGCAGCGTCACTCTCCAGTCTACCCAGTGCTTGGCCACTGTTAACCACATTTTAAAAAAAAAAAATCATCCCAGCGTTGTTATAATTAAATCAATACGCACTCACCACCAAGGCTATCACCAGGCCTGGTCAGCTTAGGAATTCTCATTCTCTTCCCCCCCCCCCCCCTCCTTCCTTTTCCACCTCCCCATCCGCTGTAACATAAGAGGTCACTTAATCATTAGTTCCCGCTTGCTCGCAGACATATTGACTTCGCATTTTTAACAAATCTTAGTCAAGTAACATGAATCACGTGCGTGTCACGCTCCGGCACACTTAATATATTGATTGACAAAGAGAATAGGCCTACTGTTCCCTCAGGCATGTCGTACAAGGCAACTAATATCAAACTGCGCATGGGGCTCTCAACTTCATCATGTAAAACAAATTACAGGCATACCTCGCTTTATTGCGCTTCGCTTTATTGCGCTTCGCAGATATTGCGCTTTTTTTTTTGAAATTATTCATGTTTATTTATTAGAACGCGCCTTCTTCTTCCGACAGATTTTGACTCTCCATCAGCAAAAAGATTACGATTCGCTTAAGGCTCAGATGATGAAGATTAGCAATTCTTTTTAGCAATAAAGTATTTTAAATTTTACAGTACATTGTTTTTTAAGACCAAGCGCTATTGTGCACTTAATAGACGTAGTGTAAACATGATTTTAGGTTTATTTATGCACTGGGAAGCCATACAAATGGGTGTGACCCGCTTTATTGCGATATTCGCTTTATTGCGGTGGTCTGGAACCGTACCCGCAATATCTCCGAGGTATGCCTGTACTACAGAAATCACTGTCACAAGAGCACAGGAATCCTTTGGTATAGGCTTCCTGCTTCATGATCATTGTGACGTACGCCTAGTTTGACTAGTGAATTCTCCCTGATATGATGGATGATTTAAAGGGACCTTTAGCTTTTCATAACATTATAACCCCTGAACATTTGTTGTAACTTTTCGTTTGCCAGAACGCATTCCACCGGGACTCATGTAGGATACAGCGACGAGATCAAAGAGACAGACCGAGGGATCTTAGGGGAGACTATCGGCGCTATCAAAGACAGTAGTTTTCCCTGATACGAGACGCAGTTGCTTGCCGCTAATTTCGCGTCTCGGTGTCAATCGAGGAACCGAGCGAACGGGGGGAAAGCGAAACGGGCAGCAGCGAGCGGATACGAAGACCAGGGGGCGGCTTTTTCTCTTGATTTGGCGGTCAGATCCCCAAAAGTTCGTGAGATCAAATAAGTTGTCAAGTTTATCATGTCCCACTCAACTTACATTCATTTTAGCTAAATAGACCATGTAGAACTAGACACGTTATCACTCGCTGGCCAGACCTTTACAGAAGCACTAGCTTTATTGAAATCTTGTTATAGATTTTCCCCTGGATTTTATATATATTTGCAGTGATTTCTAATTCTGTGCAAAGCGGTAAAATATATATTGTGTAAAGTGATCAGTGGTCTAGTCATTCTATTTAAAGGGATTTTGTGTTAATTTAAATCTATTTAATTAAACCATCTCAAGAGTTCCAGTTTTAAATATAATGATCTATCTATTATATTATTTCAAAAGATAATAGATGCTTAAATTAACTTTTAAAGTCGCGAAGGAATTTTATAATTAATAAATTCAGTTAAGTCCTAGTTTTATAGATGTGGGTTTTTAACCACTAGAATTCGCGCAGTGTTTATTAAATACATAATTAAATACTCGAGTGTATTATAGGCTTAACGGGAAATTCATCGCGCTTTAGAAGGTTATTTGTTTTCGGTATATTACATGTCTTTTTTTTTCTTTCATACAGAGTGATCGTAACCTGTGCGATCCCAGCATTAAGAAAGCAATAAAGAAATCAATCTAAGCAAAGCAAAGCATAAACAGTGTGTAGAGTTCCCCTGACGCAGAACTTGTTGAGACTGTGTAAATTTTTAATCTTTGAGGCGATTCTATGTTTGGAATTCCGCTATCTAACTTATAGCAAAGAAAGCACACCCAAAGACAAATTTAACGCACCATCAAACAACTTAAGTCGTAACGGGAAGAAGATCACTGGACTTAAACCATACCTCACGGATAAAGTGTACCAGCACGCGTAAGAATTTTATTATCCGCGGCATAGTCAAATAGACCACACCATCCTCACCCCGGTATCAGAGACCGTGCCCTCCCATAGAAACTGTTATTAAGAAAAGAGACACAACTACAGATTCATTTTCCAGCGATTACGGGATCCTTTTATGTGCTGACCGCCTACCCGATAATCTGGGGCTAGAACTTGAACAAACACTCATACATTTAGTTGAGGTGTAACTGCTGTTGTGTTATTCTATGGAGTGCAAGATTTTTTTCACAATCGGTAAGTGAGAGCAAGATGAGTGAAGGCCTTTGCTAGCGCGTGTATGAATGACAGGAAATTAATTCTTTTGTGTGACCATTTTGTTAACTTGCTTACCTGGTAACATATATCTTTTCTGTATACCCTACATTGTTCCTTTAAGTGGGATAGTTGATAATTTGTTAACTCTGTTTAAAACCACCTCCTTTCCATTTGCTTAGTAAAGGGAAGAACAGCTGGGAAGAACAGGTTTTTTTTTTCTATCACTTATACCTAACTTTGTAACACCTCTTTCAGAGTAATTAACTTTACTGTTAGGTTAACGTACCCGTGTTCCTGATATTATCTATCTTTGGACTGGGTTTGTCTTTGTCTAATAAGCGGGAAGGGCTTAGTCGATACCAATCTTCTTCACCCCTCCCAAACTTGTTATTTGCATTTGTGTACTTATGATAATTTATGTAATATCTGATATTTTTAGTAATTGATGTTTAAAGTGAATAAAATCACCTAAACTCATTTAGTTCTGTGTGTTGGATATACCCAAAGCCCAACATTTCCCCTATTCGTTTAATATAGTTTGTATCAACGTCGTGTGTGTGTTTGAAAACACCAAATCGGTGAGCGCGCAGATGCGAGTCTGGAAAACTGGCAAATAATTGTTTGACCAGGAGAGTGAAAGAGAAGATTGAGAGACACGATTTGTCGTAAATAAGTCTGTCTTTACTCTCCTCCAGCACGCTGTGAAGTAACTATTAAATCTCTACATTTTCTATCACTGAGCTTTCCATCATCATTTTCCACTCTAAACCGGACCACTATTTCTACGACTCTTTTCTCTCAAAATAAATTTACGACAATATTTGGCTGGCTCGTCTGGGATAATTTTGAGATACATTTGATGCACACATATTTGTGGGCTGGTTCTGGGATCTTGAGCTACATTTGAGGCAATCGCATAGCCGGGTTAAAGATATTTTGAGTCTGATTTAGTTTGGGTCTAACTAGGTAGAGTGTGAATGATTTGTCTTTGTGAATTAGGGAAATAAATAAATAATTACACCCCTAGACAAACGTTCTTTAAGTATTTGGGTTGTCCACACAGCATATTTACAGGTTGTTTTCTCTCCACAGCAGTAGAAAGTACAGATAATAAAATAGCAAATATATTTGCTATTTTAATTATCCTCTGGCGGAGATAATTATATTTCTTTCTTTATAAAAGTTGCTGGGATTGCGTGATTGTTTTACAGTCACTAAGGTTTTTGAAGTCAAAAAGAGTTGAGCTTAGCTAAAGACGGATTGTTCTGATTTTTAAAAAATTAAGTTAACAACGTCTCATCTCAATAATTGACTTTAGGGACGGAGTTTGTTGTCAGAGATTTAAAATTTAGGGGAAATTTTTTTTTCCTTTTAAATTGTTTTAATATAAATTTTTTCTCTACTGTTAGTAAAAGTAGATTCTTTTCCAGTGTAACTTACCATTTAGTGGCATAGTCGCTTGCGTTTAGAGCCTTAATTGCCAGATAATAGCAGCGATAAGTTTGCACAGTACAGGTAGGAGGTAACACAGGTAAATTTGTACTTGTGTTTTTTTCTCGTAGCGGTTCAGAGTTCCTCCCTTTCGCGTTTCTTCTTACTAGTTCTCTAAGCATACTTCATCTTATTCTTTAACAATGGCAGAGAGGATAAAGATGAGGTCCATCTTGAGGCTGGAAGCGAAAGAGGCAGGATTAGATGCAGAAGCTGCAAACGCGTTTATTAACCAGGAATTGGAAATATATGACGCGGAGCAACAGAGAGCCGAAGCTGAGAGGAAGGCGGAGCAACAGAGAGCAGAAGCTGAGAGGAAGGAAGAGAAAGAAAGAACAGAGAGGAGAGAAGCCCAGGAGAGGGCAGATAAGAAAGAAGCGGAAGAACGTCTTTTGGAACAGAAGAAAATTGAAGCAGAGATGGAAACTCGCAGAGAGAGAGAGAGAGAGACAAGGAAAGACAGCATCAACTGGCGCTTAAGGCTCTAGAGAGTCGGGGCGCCTCTACTTCGACTAACGGAGAGCCGTCTTCGCCCCAGTCTCAATCAATGGACCTCTCCAGTACTCAATCTGCCCAATTAACTGCTATGTCGTTTTCTTTAGAATCTTTTCCTAGCCCTAACGAAAAAATTGACAGCTACCTAGAAAAATTCGAGAGACTCGCGAATCTTTATGGGTTAGAGAGTACCCGCTGGGCGCTCAAACTTTCAACGTCACTGAAAGGCAATGCTTATGACGTGTACACAAAGCTGGGACCGAATCAACATGATTACGACATGTTGAAAAAGGCCTTACTACAGCAGTTTGAGATGACTGCCCGAAAGTTTCTGCAGTTGTTCAGAAACAGCCGAAAAGAGAGCACGGATACATTTCCCCAGTTCTCTTCACGTCTCACGGGTTATCTGACAAAGTGCATTGAATTATCTGACCTACCTCTTTCATATGAGGGACTCCTCGAACTTGTTCTTGTGGAGCAGATAAAATCCACTTTGTCGAATGAAACACGTAGATTTTTGGCTGAACAGGGGGCAGTCAGGCTTGAAGACATACTCAATAAAGCCGAACGCTATAGCAATGCAATGGCCGAACTTCCCAGCACTAAACGTAAACCCACCGATGAGCCATCTCGAAAACAGAATCTAGAACAGGCATCCTATTCTTCCACTTCCTCTCAACATTATAACCAACGAGATAACAATACCCAGAAACCTCCCCAGGAAAAATCGAAATTCTACAAAACCCGATACCCCCCCAACAACAATTCTGATCAACCCAACAAGCCTACGTGGCAGCGCGGCCACCAAGGTCAAGGAAAAGGGAAAGACCCCTACACCAGGAACGTCTGATCAGGGCAAACAAACCGGTGCAAACCGCATTGGATGTTTGCATACAGCCTCGAAAGGTAGAGTCAATGTCAGTGATTCTCAACCTGAGGGGGACCGACCCTCAACTCGAGGAACTGTAATTTTGAACGGTACCTCCACTACTTGTCTTTTTGACACTGGATTAAGTTTTGATTGTATTGTCGCTAGGCACCTAGTCAAACCCGGTCAGGAGACAGAGGAAACCGTCAAACTTAGTGGAGTTTTCAGGAGTGATGCACCCAGGACGCTTCCTATCGCACTGGTAGAAATACACTCTGACTTTGTCAGAGGAGTTATTAAAGCGGCCATAATGGATGATCCGATCTACCCAGTTATCCTGGGATGTAGATATGTGTTCATTGGGAGACCTAAGGAGCCGATTGTGGCAGCGGTAACCACAAGAGGGCAAGCCAAGAAGGAGAGGGAGCCTGCGCCAAACTTGTTGCCGAATGAACTGAAGGAGGCGCAACAAAAGGACCCTACTCTGGCGCCCTGCTTTAAAAAACTGCCCATGGCTAAGGACCCCAGACACAACGGAGACATCTTTTCTAAGGATGGTGTATTGTATCGTAGAACGGGCAACCCGGACACGGGGAATAACCAGCTCCTAGTACCGACGCAGTACAGAAACCAGATCTTAGAAATGGGGCACTCTCTTCCCTTTAGCGGACACATGGGACAAAACGCCACTATTCAGCGAATAAAAAACCACTATTGGTGGCCAGGAATGAACTCTGACATTGTCAGGTACGTGAAATCCTGCGCCCAGTGCCAACGGGTAGCACCCAAGCACTTGACACCCCCAGTACCTATGGGGCAAATGCCAATAGTAGGGACTCCATTTGAACGGGTTGCTGTCGACATTATTGGTCCTCTGGAAAAGACCAAAAGAAGGAACAGGTTCATCCTGACCTTAGTTGACACTTGCACTATGTGGGCCGAAGCCGTACCGCTACCATGCACTAATTCCAAGCATGTCGCAGAAGCCCTTGTGCAAATTTTTACACGGTTGGGATTCCCTCAACAAGTTTTGACGGACAATGGATCCCAATTCCGTAGCCTGTTAATGGAGGAGATCTTTAAGATCTTGAGGGCCAAACATATCCACACAAGTCCCTACCATCCGGCCGGAAATGGGCTCGTGGAACGTTTTAACGGTACCCTCACCATGATGTTACGTAAGCTGGGTCAGGAGAAACCGGAAGACTGGGACCAATATATATCGGCTGCCTTATTCGCCTACCGAGAGGTACCCCAAGCGTCTACGGGTTTTGCGCCAGCTACACTTTTATTTGGCAGACCTATTAAGGGGCCACTAGAAGCCTTACTTCGGTCCCTGACAGACCAGAAGGCTGACGAGACAGTCGTCTCTGCAAGCAAGTATGTATCTGAGCTTAAGGAAAGGCTAAAGCTAGGATGGGATCTAGCTACTACCAACCTTAAGAAAGCCCGCGCTAAAATTACTAAAAGATACAACAAAGCTGCAAAAGAGAGAGAACTACAACCAGGGGAGAAAGTCCTATTGCTACTTCCAACCGGAAGCAATAAACTTCGCATCGGATGGCAAGGACCGTTTACCGTCCTTAAAAAGATCTCACGTACCAACTACAAGATCTCCATCAAAGGAAAGGAGAAGGTCTTCCACATAAATCTGCTAAAGAAATATTTGGAAAGACCGGTGCCATCCTCCGAGCATCTCCTGGCTGTCGCCATAGCAACGGAAGACGAGGAAGATGATGATGGTTGCATGGAGTATCCACTGCAACCCACAGAATCCTTTAAAGATGTCAAGTTCGGCGACAATCTCTCACCAGAACAACAAACAGAAACTAGGGCTCTACTAAAACAGTACAGTGCAGTTTTAACGGATGTACCTGGTCGAACAAATCTCATTGAATTTGATATGAAATTAACAAACGAGACCCCTGTTCAAACCAGAGTTTACCCCATCCCGTACGCTAAAGCTGATGCACTTCGCGGAGAAATAGACAAGCTGCGTCAGGCAGGAATTATCAGTGAGTCTACATCTCCTTACAGCTCGAGCGTAGTGCTGTTGCAGAAGCCCAATAAGGAAGTTCGGCTGTGCATTGATTACAGGTTGCTAAACGCTGTAACGGAATTCCAGCCCGAACCTCTCCAAACTGTTTCTGAGTTGTTCACCAAGCTCAGCAAAGCTAAGATCTTCTCCAAGATTGACCTCAGTAAAGGTTATTATCAAATACCAGTCAAGGAGGAAATTAAACCTTTGTTAGCTTTCAGCACTAGTGAAGGACATTACACATTTAACGTGATGCCGTTCGGTTTGCATAACGCACCAGGAGTGTTCACCAGGATGATGAGGAAGCTTCTAGAACCTTTGCAAAGTCCCCATATCCATAATTTCATGGATGACATCTTAATTGCATCGGAAACCTATGAAGAACATATTGCTACGGTTGCTATGCTCCTCAGGAGACTACAGGAAACGGGTCTCACAGCCAGACCTAGCAAATGTCTCATCGGGTTTGAACAGTTAGACTTCCTGGGGCACACTATTTCTCACGGATGCAGTTGGCCTATTAAGAAGAACGTGGAGAAAATAGTGGCAGCAAAAAGACCCCGAACGAAGAAAGACGTACGTTCCTTCATATCGCTATGTGCATACTATCAGAAGTACATCCAGAACTTCAACGGACTGACGGCACCTCTGACTGACCTCACAAAGAAAGGTTGTCCTGATAAGGTCATATGGGATCAAAAGTGCGAACACGCGTATAGCACTTTGAAAGGACAGTTGTCTGCATACCCCATTTTGAGGTTGCCTGACCTCAAGAAACCTTTTGTACTGAGAGTCGACGCGTCAGGTCAGGGCATCGGGTCAACACTGCTTCAAGCCGATGACAGTGACCTGAACATGCTATTTCCAGTTGCCTATGGCAGTCGGAAATTAAATAAAGCGGAACGGAACTACAGCGTAGTTGAAAGGGAATGTCTTGCTCTGATTGACGGTATCAGACGCCATCATGAGTTTCTTTATGGTACATCGTTCACGGTGCAAACAGACCACGCTCCGTTAGCATTTCTTGGTGCCAATAAAGAATTTAACGCTAGGATCATGCGTTGGCCCTCCTTCTAAGCGTCTATTCTTTCAAAGTGGAATATATTCCGGGAAGACAGAATGTCGGGGCTGATTTTCTGAGTAGAAATTGGTCTACAGAGGAAGAAGAGCAAACTGAAGATACCACTCATCCTAAAATCACCAATCAGGTCACCTCCATTGTCAAAAATGAAAACATGAAAAATGGTTTCATGTCTAAAAGTGGGGACGATTGTGACGTACGTCTAGTTTGACTAGTGAATTTTCCCTGATATGATGGATGATTTAAAGGGACCTTTAGCTTTTCATAACATTAGAACCCCTGAACATTTGTTGTAACTTTTCGTTTGCCAGAACGCATTCCACCGGGACTCATGTAGGATACAGCGACGAGATCAAAGAGACAGACCGAGGGATCTTAGGGGAGACTATCGGCGCTATCAAAGACAGTAGTTTTCCCTGATACGAGACGCAGTTGCTTGCCGCTAATTTCGCGTCTCGGTGTCAATCGAGGAACCGAGCGAACGGGGGGAAAGCGAAACGGGCAGCAGCGAGCGGATACGAAGACCAGGGGGCGGCTTTTTTCTCTTGATTTGGCGGTCAGATCCCCAAAAGTTCGTGAGATCAAATAAGTTGTCAAGTTTATCATGTCCCACTCAACTTACATTCCATTTTAGCTAAATAGACCATGAAGAACTAGACACGTTATCACTCGCTGGCCAGACCTTTACAGAAGCACTAGCTTTATTGAAATCTTGTTATAGATTTTCCCCTGGATTTTATATATATTTGCAGTGATTTCTAATTCTGTGCAAAGCGGTAAAATATATATTGTGTAAAGTGATCAGTGGTCTAGTCATTCTATTTCAAGGGATTTTGTGTTAATTTAAATCTATTTAATTAAACCATCTCAAGAGTTCCAGTTTTAAATATAATGATCTATCTATTATATTATTTCAAAAGATAATAGATGCTTAAATTAACTTTTAAAGTCGCGAAGGAATTTATAATTAATAAATTCAGTTAAGTCCTAGTTTTATAGATGTGGGTTTTTTAACCACTAGAATTCGCGCAGTGTTTATTAAATACATAATTAATACTCGAGTGTATTATAGGCTTAACGGGAAATTCATCGCGCTTTAGAAGGTTATTTGTTTTCGGTATATTACATGTCTTTTTTTTCTTTCATACAGAGTGATCGTAACCTGTGCGATCCCAGCATTAAGATAGCAATAAAGAAATCAATCTAAGCAAAGCAAAGCATAAACAGTGTGTAGAGTTCCCCTGACGCAGAACTTGTTGAGACTGTGTGAATTTTTAATCTTTGAGGCGATTCTATGTTTGGAATTCCGCTTTCTAACTTATAGCAAAGAAAGCACACCCAAAAGACAAATTTAACGCACCATCAAACAACTTAAGTCGTAACGGGAAGAAGAACACTGGCCCCGAGCTTTGCTAGTTTACTGACACAGAGAGATAATTCATAATTTCCTGAACAGTGATGTGACTAGTTTTCTCACTGGACTTAAACCATACCTCACGGATAAAGTGTACCAGCACGCGTAAGAATTTTATTATCCGCGGCATAGTCAAATAGACCACACCATCCTCACCCCGGTATCAGAGACCGTGCCCTCCCATAGAAACTGTTATTAAGAAAAGAGACACAACTACAGATTCATTTTCCAGCGATTACGGGGTCCTTTTATGTGCTGACCGCCTACCCGATAATCTGGGGCTAGAACTTGAACAAACACTCATACATTTAGTTGAGGTGTAACTGCTGTTGTGTTATTCTATGGAGTGCAAGATTTTTTTTCACAATCGGTAAGTGAGAGCAAGATGAGTGAAGGCCTTTGCTAGCGCGTGTATGTAATGACAGGAAATTAATTCTTTTGTGTGACCATTTGTTAACTTGCTTACCTTGGTAACATATATCTTTTCTGTATACCCTACATTGTTCCTTTAAAGTAGGGATAGTTGATAATTTCAGTTAAAAACTCTGTTTAAAAACCACATCCTTTCCATTTGCTTAAAGTAAAGGGAAGAACAGCTGGGAAGAACAGGTTTTTTTTTTATCTATTCCTTATACCTACCTAACTTGGTAACACCTCTTTCAGAGTAATTAACTTTACTGTTAGGTTAACGTACCCGTGTTCCTGATATTATCTATCTCTGGACTGGGTTTGTCTTTGTCTAATGAGCGGGAAGGGCTTAGTCGATACCAATCTTCTTCACCCCCTCCTGCCAAACTTGTTATTTGCATTTGTGTAGTACTTATGATTTAATTTATGTAATATCTGATATTTTTAGTAATTGATGTTTTAAAGTGAATAAAATCACCTAAACTCATTTAGTTCTGTGTGTTGGATATACCCAAAGCCCCAACATTTCCCCCTATTCGTTTAATATAGTTTGTAATCAACTACGTGTTCGTGTGTGTGTTTGAAAACAACCCAAATCGGTGGTGTGCGCGCAGATGCGAGTCTGGAAAACTGGCAAATAATTGTTTGACCAGGAGAGTGAAAGAGAAGATTGAGATCCCTTGTAGAAAGCCTTATGCCAAGCACTTGCGTGCGCGTGCAGTGATGATTTCTGAAGCACTTTGTTTTACACGATGATGTTTCTAGCCACGTGCACAACCACATAACATTCGTCTCATACGACATGCATGAGGGAGAGAAGAAATCCAATTCTGTCTTTGTCTCCCCAGAGACCCACGTGACCCAACAGGGTTTACATTATTGACGTTACATAACAAATATCCAAGGAAAAAAAAAACAGATAGAATGAATAAGTATAGCCAACAGGTGGGTCTGAACATCAGTCTAAAGAAGACATAGGCCATAACACTCAGTGTGGGCAGTCCTGAGCCCATAACAATAAGGAACCATAAGCTGGAACAGACGGACACATTTACATACCTAGGATGCATAATAAACGACCAGACGGCGT
>JAMPIV010022820.1:0-35000 GCA_024509875.1 Oreohelix idahoensis
ATCACCGAGGGCGTATGCGCATGCGCGCATATTTTCACACGTCAAAAAAAAACTTTACAGGAGCGATTATATGTTGATTTTTCACTGTCGCTGTTAAAGAGGTCACACCGCAGACTTGTGTAGATTGATTAATTATTGTGGAGGTAGTGTATTCTTAAGCAATAACAGGAGATTTTTGTGTATTTCGTGAAAGTTTAGGTATAGGTACAATATTCAAAAGTGAGCTCATCAGAACGTTGTTATCTATATGGATGTGTTGTAGTCTTGGTACAAACAACAAGCTGATTTAGACGTATCTTTAATATTTTTTATTGGAAGGAGTTGTGCTTTTATCTTTTTATGTGAACATAACAACCGATTTGTTCCAAAACCTTCAGGCAACTATGTTGCTGCTTGACTTGAGAAGAAGGAATTTTTATAAGCACTCATTAAGTGAATTCCCTTTTTCCTACCCGCTATAGAATAAATAGGAAAATATAAAATAAAAAAGGGATACCTTTTTATAGAGGAAATGACTAATGATCGGTGTGTGGTGGGGGTGATTTTGGTTTTGTGTTGTGTTGTGTGTAGCTAGAGATGAGAATATAAGACGATGAGAGGTGAAGTGGCGTCGGAGGCAGCTATTCTTGTGATGTAAAAATATGATAGGGAATTTCCGTTTGTTGGGGGAATGTAACTACATATTGAGACGGGCGCTGGGTCACGTGGTAGTTTTCTTTATTATTTATATTATATCATGAGTAATAAATCTACTCACCCCAATGTTCATCTAGTGCTATGTAAGTGACCCCGCACACAGCCGTAGTCTCCAACATAAAAAATAATGTCAAAGGCCAGGCTGGACAAGGCCAAATAGACAGTTTTATTGAACACAACCGTAGAGATATATGTCACAGGCAGACTAGATTATGGCGCCAAATAGATAATCCTTAGTGTTGCAAGTTGCAATCGGAACAATGTCGAGGCCAGTTTCAACCGTTTTAATAAAGTTCAAACACGGGCTTTTACCGCTAGCAATAAACTCGATCGATGGGCTGCGCTCGCAACGAAAGCATTAATTGGAACCGGATCGATGGCCCGCGCAAAACATCGTGCGTAAACCATGACTCGTTTATAAAATTCCGGTACCACAGAGGGTGACGTCAGGGCTAAATATAGCTATCTAGAAAAGCGTAATAAAAAAGCTAACATGCAGAGTTTTGCGTATTGGTGGACGAAAAAAACCCTATCTGCAACAGGATTTGCTTTTGTAAGACTAACATTTTACCTTTGTAAGACTAACCCTGCTGCTTATTTCTGTTCACGTCACAAGTTCAAAACACAATCGATCAATAGTAGAAATTTATAAAAGAAACATTCCTTCGTTCGTGTGTTCGAACCCCCGTGACTTAAGGTTTCACTTTTTTCACACGGGCGATATCTGGTGATAGGTTTTATATTGGCTCCCAAGCGGTTCAAACAGGGGGCGTCCACGGAAATGCAGTACATTAATAATTATAACTAAGTATTTGTTCCAGTTATCAAACGGGTATCTACGTTTTGTCCTGCAATTTTCAAACTTTAGTTAAAGCTTTTCTTCCAATCAGCAAAGATGGCCCCAAAATTTTCTCCCAAGCCTGCTCAAAGGTTCCAACCTGTAGGTAAATAGATCAGCTGTCAAATACTTCTTTAAATATCTCTTGCAGTTTTCCAAACTTTTCATTAAATTTTTTTTTCATTAAATATTTTTTCCTGTTGTCAAAAATTTCTTCCACTTGGCAAATATTTCTTACCGCTGTCAAAATATTTCTGCCACTTGGCAAAAAAATTTCTTCCACTTACCAAAATATTTCTTCCCGTTGCCAAATATTTTCTTACTGTTGTCAAAATATTTCTTACCGTTGTCAAAATATTTCTTCCACTTGGCAAAAAAAGTCTTCCACTTGTCAAATATTTTCTTACCGTTGTCAAAATATTTCTTACCGTTGTCAAAATATTTCTGCCACTTGGCAAACAAATTTCTTCCACTTATCAAAATATTTTTTTCACTTGTCAAATATTTTCTTACCGTTGTCAAAATATTTCTTACCGTTGTCAAAATATTTCTTCCACTTGGCAAAAAAATTTCTTCCACTTGTCAAATATGTTCTTACCGTTGTCAAAATATTTCTTACCGTTGTCAAAATATTTCTTCCGCTTGGCCAAAAAAAAATTACTTCCACTTGTCAAAATATTTCTTCCACTGTTCAGATATTTCTTACCGTTGTCAAAATATTTCTTAACGTTGTCAAAATATTTCTTCCACTTGGCAAAAAAAAAATTCCTTCCACTTGTCAAAATATTTCTTCCACTTGTCAAATATTTCTTACCGGTGTCAAAATATTTCTTCCACTTGGCAAATATTTCTTCAAGTTGTCAAATATTTCTTCAAATATTTCTTACAGTTGTCAAATATTTATGCAAATGTTTTTGTTAGCTGTCAGATATTTCTTCAAACGGGTCTTCCAGTTGTCAAATTTTTCTAACAGTTGTCAAATACTACTAACAGTTGTCAAATATTTCTTAAATATTTCTGCTACTCGCCAAACATTTCTTCAAAGGCGACAATATTTCATGCGGTGGATATGGCCAAGACAGCGTAGGCTTCCCTGTCTCAGCCGGCTATACAGGCTTTGAAGGCCAGCACGTGACAACACATCAACATTTGGCACTTTATCTTTCCACGAAAGGCCGAGGAGGTGGCGCAGACACGGTAGATGGCAGGTATTGAGCCTTCTTTCTTGCTTAGCATAGGTTGTCCAGGTCTCACTAACATATAGAAGTGTACTGGTGATGCAGGTGATATATACCGCAGCTTTGGTCTTCGTTGTGAGTTTGGCGTTTCCCCAAACACGTGATGTGAGGCGAGTAAAGGTAGCTGCAGCTTTGTTAATGAGGCTATCAATTTCGGTGCCCAGTGAGAGTTTATCATTGATGATATACACAAGGTATGTGTGAGCCACGTGGTGTTAAGTCCGCCGAAGTGACGCTAACTGTGTTACCGCTAGTTATGAAACCAGATCGAGGGTCGGGGCAGACTTCGCGAGGAAACCATTGAGCGTAGACCGCGTGAAACTCCGTTAGCATATAGGGTCGAATGGCTTCGGTTAGGATGGGTGACGTCAGCGCTAAATATAGACTATCGGAAACAAGTTTATGTTCTTTTGAGTTTGTATTATTTCTCCGAATCTTTTGGCCGAATATCATCACCAATCAAGATCTGCTTACTCGGAGTAAGCAAGAGGGCATGCACACCATCATAGCTGGCAGACGCTGGAGCTGGGTTGGCCATGTCCTCAGAAGAGACCCCGATGCCATCACAAGAACAGCTATGCTATGGACCCCTGAAGGAAAACGAAAGAGAGGCCGACCAAAAACCACTTGGCGGAGGACTGTGGAGGCTGAGATGCAAAGAATGAAACAGAGTTGGGGCACTGTACGAAGGATGGCCGCCGACCGAGCAAAGTGGAATCAATTTGTTGTTGCCCTACAAAACGCCACCAGGCGTAATGGCCACTAACTGCTTTGATGGTCGGCGGCTAAGGATCAAAGAAGAAGAAATATTGTCTACCTGTTGTAATATATGTAAATATACGTATAATTAAATATTGTAATACACAACACATAACAACAACACGCTTGAACTATGATAGGACGCAACCTGATTGTCAGAGGAAGTCACACCGGCTAATATATATTACTATATAAAAAGTCATGCGCCACCACCTGACACTCCTCCTGCGGAATCGACACTTCACTCCCATCTCTCGATGCTCTCACCTCTCGATGCTAGACCTAGTACAGGTCTCTAACACTTCACTCCCACCTCTCGATGCTGGTCCTAATCAAGTCTCTAACACTTCACTCCCAAAACACACCAACACACTGCTGAGTCACACACACACACAAAAACCCTAACCCACCCGCCAGCTACATCGCAACATACGTCGTCACCCACGCCAGCACAAAAAGGCTCCCCTCGCTTCAAAAACCCTCTTAGTAACCTAATCCAACATTATTGATTTTTTATCTTTTCCGTCATTATCGATTTTTTAAAATTATGTTATATATATATATATATATATATATATATATATATATATATATATATATATATATATATATATATATATATATATATATATATATATATATATATATATATATATATATATATATATTGTATGTATATATGTATAAACAAACACACCAACACACATAACAAAACAATACCACAACACACAAAAATCTCCCCTAACCTACACCCGCCAGCTACATTACACCCATGTGTCGTCACCCACGCCAGCACAAAAAGCCCCCACTCGCTTCAAAACCCCCTTAGTAACCTACTAACCGGCCATTATTGATTTTTTAATTATTTTCCGTCATTATCGATTTTATATATATATTGTCTAAGTATTTTGTATAAACAACACGCCCGCCATTATCGAACAAATTTATTGCTATATAACAAGTCATGCGTCTGATCGTCAGAGGAAGTCACCCCGGCTAATATATATCGCTATATAAAAAGTCATGTGCCAAACGCCTGAAATTCCAACGCCTGAAAAATCGGAGTATTTTGCTATATAAAAGTTATGTGCCAGCTCCTGAATCCTACCTGTAAACAACATTGTATACTACATCCCTGCCAAGCATGTCGTAGAAAGCGACTAAGGAGGGTTGGGCATGGGGCCGGTTATCCCCATCCTGTAAAAAATTTAAACCACAAAAAAACTTCAACAAACATGGACAAGTCAATTAAAAAAAATAAAACACAGCCATCCAAGACAGGGGAAGTTCCTCTCGCAGGGAGGCGTATGATGCAACACAGAGAAAGCCGAAAGGAGTCTGTGTTGCTGACTAACCTTCTTTCTTCTAGGAGAACTTCCAGATTTGGCACCTGGAATGTTCGGACATTAAACGAACAAGGGAAAGTGGCACAAGTAGCAGCAGAGATGAGGGAATATAAAATCGAGGTTCTGGGACTGTGTGAAACAAAGTGGAAGGGGGTAGACAGGAAGAAACTCATCACAGGTGAATTGGTGCTGTTCTCAGGACATGAAGACGAAAGTTCACACCACAGTGAAGGGGTAGCTCTTATGTTATCTAAAGAAGCACAGAAAGCACTCATTGAATGGGAAGCCGTTGGATCCAGAATAATAACAGCTTCTTTTAAAACAGCTAAAAATAAAATAAATGTAAATGTCATTCAATGTTATGCACCAACTAATGACAAAGAAGAGTCTGTGAAAGAAGCATTTTATACTAGACTACAGGAAATTATGGAAAAAGTAAAAAGAAGAGACATCACAATTTTGATGGATGACATGAATGCAAAGATAGGTACAGTCAACACCGGCTTTGAAGAAGTCATGGGAAAACAGGGGCTAGGAATAATGAATGAAAATGGAGAACTATTCTCAAACTTCTGTGCTTCAAATCAACTGGCTATAGGAGGAAGCATGTTTCCACATAAGAGAATACACAAGGCAACATGGATATCACCAGACCATAGAACGGAAAATCAGACTGATCATATATGCATAAACAAGAAGTTTAGATCATCATTGCAGGATGTAAAGGTATATAGAGGAGCAGATGTGGCATCAGATCACCACCTTCTGATAGCCAAAGTAAAAATGAAACTCAAGAGATATGCAGCAATGCAAAATTATAGACCACAATTTAATGTAGGACATCTAAGAAATCAAGAAACAAGAGACAAATTTGCGGTCGCAATATCCAACAAATTCCAGGTGCTCCAACAGCTGGAAGATGCAGAGAATACAGAAGACTATTGGCAGCAAATCAAAACGGTATGGAATGAGACATGTGAAGAAATACTGGGGAAAAGGGAACGACAACAAAAAGCATGGATAACAACAGAAACCATCAATAAGATAAAAGACAGGAAAAACAAGAAAGTAGATTTAAACACAAGCAAAACCAGAAGTTCCAGAGCCAAGGCTCAAGAAATGTACACAGAAGCAAACAAAGAAGTAAAAAGAAGTATCAAAAGAGACAAGAAGAAGTATATTGAGGAGTTGGCAAGAGAGGCAGAAGATGCTGCAGCCAAAGGAAATATGAAAGAACTGTATAAGGGCACAAAGAAGCTAACGGGGAAATACAAGCAAACAAGTTGCTTCCCAAAAGACAAGAATGGAAAACTGCTCAGCAATATACGAGAGCAAATGAAGAGGTGGGCATAATATTTTGAGGACCTTCTCAATAGACCAGCTCCACAAAACCCCTCGGACATCCAGCCAGCAGAAGAAGAGCTACAAATTAACGGTGAAAGACCAACGAAGGAAGAAATAAAGAAAGCCATAAAGCTTCTAAGAGATGGAAAAGCGTCTGGACCTGATGGCATTCCAGCAGAGGCCATCAAAGCAGATATCGACACGGCTACAGAGATGTTATAAATTATTTGCTAAAGTCTGGGAAAAGGAAGAGATACCAGCAGAATGGAAGGAAGGATATGTGGTTAAGTTGCCTAAGAAGGGAAATTTACAAGAGTGCACAAATTATAGAGGAATAATGTTACTTTCAGTGCCAGGAAAAGTATTAAACAGGATTATCCTTGAAAGATTAAAAGAGTCGATAAACAAGAAACTGAGAGATGAACAAGCAGGTTTTCGACAAAACAGATCCTGTACAGACCAGATAGCCACTTTGAGAATAATAGTTGAACAAAGTCTGGAATGGAATTCACCACTATACATCGGATTTGTGGACTACGAAAAGGCATTTGACAGTGTAGACAGAATCACTTTGGAAATTGATGAGGCATTATGGAGTTCCCCTGAAGATCATTAATTTAATAAAGAAAACATATGAAGACATGACATGCAGAGTTCTTCATGAAGGACAGCTTACAGAACCGTTTGGGATAAGAACAGGAGTGCGACAGGGATGCCTCTTGTCTCCATTTCTTTTCTTACTAGCAATAGACTGGGTTACGAGAACATCGACAACACACAACAGAAATGGAATCCAGTGGACTCTGACTAAGCAGTTGGATGATCTGGATTTTGCTGATGACTTGGCTCTTCTGTCCCATAACCGTAATCAGATGCAGGACTAATTGAAAACACTCGATGAGAGGTCACAGCAACTGGGTCTGAAAATACACAGGGAAAAGATAAAGATAATGAGAATAAATGCAGGTAATGATAACAGGGTTGAACTTGAAGAAGCACCAATACAGGATGTAGAATCGTACACATATCTTGGCAGCAATATAGACAAAGTTGGAAGGACAGACAGTGATATCAAAATAAGAATACAAAAAGCAAGAGGAGCTTTCATTGCATTGGGAAATATATGGAGATCAAGAGAAATCGGATCCAACACGAAAATAAGAATCTTCAACTCAAATGTGAAGTCAGTCCTATTGTATGGCTCTGAGACATGCAAAACAACAAAGACAACTACCAAAAAGCTACAGTCCTTCATAAATGGGTGCTTGCGTAGAATAGAGGGATTAAAATGGTATGACAAGGTTACCAACGTGGAACTGATGACAAGAACTAGACAAGTGCCAGTGGAACAAGAGATGAGAAGAAGACGATGGCGATGGATAGGACACACACTGAGGAAACCTGTTGATAGCATTACAAGGCAGTCCTTGTTCTGGAACCCCCAGGGCAAGAGAAGCAGAGGTAAACCAAGAAGCACATGGAGAAGAGAGCTGGAAACAGAGGTGAAAATGATAAGGAGAACGTGGAAAGAACTTGAGATGATGGCACGTGACAGGAGGATTTGGCATGTGTTTGTTGAAGGCCTATGCTCCTTTGGGAGTGGAGGGTTATGAATGAGTGAATGAAAGTCCATAGATAAAATCGTATAACAGATGAGGAAACAGAAGCCGTGTGAAAATGTGGAGTTGTTAGTTAGTTAGTCCAGTCCGTCAGTTAGTCAGGCAGTTAGTCAGTCAGTCAGTCAGTCAGTCACTTAGTTAATTAGTTAGTTAGTTAGTAAAGCTCACTTTAGTTGTTAGCTAGTTGGTTGGTTCGATGTTTGGTTGGTTGGTTGGTTGGTAGGTTAATAGGTTGGTTTTCTGAAAGAAAACATAAATCTAAAATATATAACACGCCTACCTGATGTCCGATTTCTCTTCGCGCAGGAACTGGAAACGCTTGGTGTGGAGGTGCCCCTGGGGCATCTTGGTTTACTTCACGTTGAACATCTTGTGATATTATAGCGGCAGGGTCGAGTTCTTGAGCATTAGATTCAACACCTGAATCATGAACACTCAAACCGGATAATTCGTTGTGATCAGTCGGCTCCATTTACAGTACACACGTACGGATCTGAGGAAGAATATGGAAAATTAGAACTTACTGTCTATTTTCTGTATCTGTGACTGGAAAGGAAACAATTAATATTTAAAAAAAAAATTGTTAAAAATAGCCACAACCACTTAACTTTTATTTCAGATAAAGGTAGCATTATAACATGTAAGTTTGCATGTATGATTAACGAAACGGTATAATTAACTCACCCGCTTCCTCTTATAACAAGATATCCCACAAGCAATGCTGTATACTGATTCGAGTTTATCTGTAGCAGGTAATAATTTATCTTGGTATTTGCTTAATACCTGTCACAGGCTATACTTTAACGTGATTACTGTTAGTTAGCTGTAAAAGTGCATGTACTATTGATTCATTAATATATACAGAATATAATAAACGTTATATATTATACACTTGTATAAACTTGCATATTTTAACAATATACTTTGTCATATATTACAATTTATTGAATTGTTTTGTGCAGCTGAACAAGTGTGATTCAGTAAAATAATAATTCTGGCATACACTCGGTAAACCCCTTCCCCTTACCCCTGAAGGTACGAGTGCCACATTGTAGGAAGCAGTGTTCTAACTGAAGACAGATGCTGTACAACCTTACTTTCCTGTTGTTGTTTTTGTTCTATCACCTTTTAGTTCCATGAACTCTCTAAGGTTATATATTTCTTGTCACCTGGCCGTGAATGCAAAGTTATCCAAATTTTCCACGAACATACAGCATTAAGCCAACAGCGATGCTGAAATATTCAATCATCAGGTTGATTGATACACTATATTTAAACTATGAAAAAAAAAAAAAAAACACAAATAGTAATACGTCTTAATAAGAGAGAGAACAAGAAAAAACCTACGTTGCAGCCACAAGGCCTTCGTCAGGGACAGACAAAAAAAAAAAAAAAACAACAAAAAAACAGAAGGGATAGAAAGTGAGAATTAAATGGAGAACATAAAACTATAAAAATAAGAGAAAACACTCCCTGATGTGTATCACGTGTTGGAATAAATCGTCTGCCACTGAACCGGAAGTGGGGAGTAAATTCAAAGCATAAATAAAAAATAATGAAAACAAGGGCTGGAAAACTAAGGGGAAAGTAATTTAAAAATTAAATTTTAAAAAAAAAAAAAAAAAAAAAAAAAAATGGAATAAAATTAATAAAAAAAATAATAAATAACCAAAAGAAATATATTGGGGTGGAGATCAAGGGTGATCGCAATCATAATAGAATGGGGACTAGATAGAAAAGGATGCCTCAGACAAAATAATGCTGGTTGTTCAAACCAAGGGGTTTAAGACAACCCCTAATATGGATGAGGACTCACACACACCAGAAAAATATTGTGATTCCTATATACACTCATTGGGATTCTCGCTGGTGCTACGGAGTTCGTGCACTTTGCTGAGATCCTCATTGTGTGATCTAAGGGAGGAGATCGGAGCGCTGATGGAGTAGTGCGTGTGCAATGAAGATAGTCCTTATAACCAAACCAAACATCTATATGCATGTTCATATTTTTAAACTTTGACCCACAGCTACCGTCCATTCTTATATTTCACTTTTCATTATGAATTTTATCTTTTGCTCTGTTCAAACGAAACCAAAATTTATTTGGTTTTTAGTATCTTCATTTCTTGGCTTCTATGTCTGTCTCATCATTCCAACTCTGTCTCATCATTCCAACTGTGTCTCATCATTCCAATTCTGTCTCATCATTCCAACTCTGTCTCATCATTCCAACTCTGTCTCAGTATGTGAACGTATCCAGGCTATTATGACTGAACATTTTCTGGTATATAAAAATACATTGCCAAAAATATTTCCTTCGCTATAACCCAGGGGTCGGCAACTAGGGATCACGATCTACCGGTAAATCCCAATGGATGATTTGGTAGATCTTTAGGCGACGGGGGAGAGAGAGAGACATAAAGACGTTTTTTAAACTAAGTAAATTTCAGACTAGACCTCTCCCGCCGGCATTTAAAATCCCGGGACAAAGGTACTTTTTCCTCCTTCCCAATACAAATTCGCACTGGCTACTAAAATTATTAGTGAACTGCATGAGATAGGAACGTGATCTTTTTTTTCGTAAGGTTTGTCGCAGAGTGAAGATCATCATCATCATGTGACGTATTCTTTCCAGAACGTTGTCTCCATTACAGCTGCTCTGAACGCATCACGATTCTGGGCAAGTCGACCTGCATCAGCCAAAGACAAGTTCAGACTCTCTCAGAGTCTCTTCAGAGTGAAGATAATTTGCCTATTTGACATTTTCTGTCCATCCTTTATATTGCTTTATTTTCTGTATATCCTAAGCTTCTGAAAAAATGTTTCTCACGCACTTGCCTTTCCCACCTAAACTCAGGTGAAGGTCCGGTCAACCAGCGTCCATATCTGTTAGCATTTTCCAGACTCAGTTTCTAGATATGTATGGCCTGTCTTCTTTCCCATTGTTAATACTTTTGAGCTCGGAACCACAGCACGTGCAATCGTGACATTCAATATGCAAACTAATTTGCGGAGATACTTTTGCAGGTGGATATCGTGGGAAAATGTAGCGGGTAAATGAAAAATAATTCTTTCTTTCTTCTTGGTGATAGCATACTGAATGAGAAAGACGAAATTCTTAGTCTTGTAAAGTAAAACTGTGCATAGGGAGACTTGAGTTAATCAAACAAAATGCCCTCTAGTTTAATATTGCGGACTATAAATTCCTGTGCATGTATGTATGTATTCGCTTGTCCAGTATATAGGAAATTAGCTCAGATATATAATCATGGTGAAACTCTAAGTGTTGTATTTTAAATGGATATTACTTCATATTGTATGTTTTATAGATGGTTACCCATGTTCATTTATTTTCACTGCTTGTATTTTAAAGCGATATTACTTTCCAATGCTTGTATCATAAATAATTACAATGATCATCGTACTTTTCAATGTTTGTAACATTAATGTATGAGCATATTATTATTGATGCTGGAAGGAATGAACGATGAAAGGAAATAATGATTCTGTAGCGGACCCTCATGTAACCTTGTCTGACCGAGACGGGAGCAAAACGGTGGTCTTGTTATTGTGTATGTACGCGGCCTAACCAGCTGAATTCATTCACAGCAGACAGAAATGTTTAACAATGGACTGACCTATTGTAGGAACGAGACGGAGAGACCCACATGCCTACGCTGAGGACAGTGCTTAAATTGTTATGAGTATCTGCGTGTTGCAGCAGCAGAGTAATTACACATGTATTGTTGTTTTGTCCAACAGATATATGCAGTGCAACATGCCACGTCTGGTCTCTTATTGCCGAAAAGAGGTTACCTAGCCCACCAGTCACCATAATAATTCCCTTCAATTACCTCAATTATTTCAAAGATTCTCAACACCAGACATCACCATTACCATACGTCACCCATTATAACCCTCCGTCCCAACTTTGGAAGCAAATTCGTTATCTGTGGATATCTCATCAATTGTGGATACGTTACACCAATCTTGGATTTATAAAATCGTGTTCAGATTCTGTGCCCTTTGTGGATACCTTATTCGAACAGTGAAGTTAATTTCAAAGTATTGGATTACGTTATTTTTTTTCAAGAGAACACCAGGATATAAGTTGTTTCCAACATTCACACCAAATGAACAAAGAAACAAACATTCATTTTCCGACGACCAGTATTTCACATATTTCCAGCAAAGCCTAGGATGTTATCAGGCTTGCCTTGAACTTTACTAACACAATTCATTCATCATTTATTTTCACTATTTGTGCAGTATTTTTTCTTCTTGAAAATCCTCAATTTGTTGTGAGTTTATTTTCTCGTGATAATTTTTTATTGCTGTAAAATCCTTCATTGGTTTATTTACATTTTAAATTGAAATAAATTGAGTTAACCTCGATAGGATTGTTCATTCACTTCAGACTACCAAATCCTCAATCTAACTTTACTTCTTTACCCTACTATTTGTGAGTGACACGGTGTGTGCAAAAGAGTAATATTGTCGCCAGAGAAAACAAGAAGAGCGGTGTTGTCGCGAGAGACGAATGAGTTTGTATTTCGTTTCTATACCCATTGTGTGCATACCAGACAGTCGTGGGAAACCCACTAATTTTACAAGAAATGTTTACAGAACACTGAGACAACACGCAACATCATTCACCTGAAATGGTTTCACAACACGCGGACATTGCACCAACAGACTATCGGAATAATTGATACTAAGTTGCGGATATGTTTACACAGGGCCAGTGTTAACCAAGTATTGTTGTGACTAAGGGAGACTTAAAGTCTGCACAAGGACAACATGAAAGCAGTATGAATACGAAATTATAACGAGAAGAACAACACTGTACGTGCCCCAAAGGACGCACACAGACAGTTTGTCTGGGAGAGGAACAACAAGGAAACGATAATAGAAAAATATTACAGGAAATGTACCCAGGAATGAGGACTGAATGTCTGACGAAAGGAAAACAAACGAATTTTCACATGACCCAAGAAGCGACCGGAAAAAATAGCCCTAGGCGATTCAGACAGTATATACTGAACGAAATCTATCGTTCGGGCAATGGTATGAAAAATCATTCCGCCCGCATATACTGGTTCCATATTTCACGAGGAAGATTCAGGCCAAGTGTCAGTGAAATTCATGATATGGACATCAAGGTTAGTGTAATATAGATTTGTACCTTATATCATTATATCTTAACCTCAGTCAGATTATATATACATATTTCCCATATATATAAATAAATATAACACTGTAAATACCAGTCACGTTTATTATAATATTATATCGCATACTCATAAGTACAGATTGCAATAAACACCATGCAAAGAATTATTATACTTATAAGATCGCACAGTTTCATTAATTATAATGAAGTAAATACAAGGCACGTTTATTTTGTCTCTTACATTACCTGTTAACCGTACAGTAAACACCGCACAGTCATTCATTATAAGGATAAGATTTCACAGACACAAACACACCGCATGCGGAGCATAGGTTACGGGGTATTTATACGGGATTATCCTTTTATCCATCGCAGTGGTAGAGACCGGGGACCTTTGAGATACCTCAGCCTTTGTCTACTACGTTGCGGGCGTTAATTACGGGACAAGCTAAAAAGTAGGGCCGACCAGAGATACTGCGACGACACGCATCTCACACGTAATTAACGGCAACAACCTACCAATACTCCACGGGGGTCAGAAAGGAATTTACCAGGCGGTGAAGGGTCTTTCTATCATCGACTACCCACCCAAAAAGAAAGCAGAAAATACCCAGAAGGATTGCTGCATTTCTAATAGCTGTCCACGTGAAATTTAATGATCTGAAGTGGCAGTCGCCAACGGATGATTTTTACAACAAGTGCCTTTGAGAAATTTAATGATCTGAAGTGGCAGTCGCCAACGGATGATTTTTTACAACAAGTGCCTTTGAGAAATCTTGAGCGGACGTGACAAGAGCCGACGGAACGATTTTGTAAACCATATGCCTACCAAATTTATCGAGATCCTAAATTACATGCAGTAATGGACAGATTCTCCCTGTACAATTGATGCACCAACAAATACGAATATACAACATATTTCCATCATCATCACCACATGAGCAGACTATCAGCACAACGCAAGGACATCTGCATATCAGACGAAGTCTCACCCGCCTAACATTGCGTTCAACACCACACATGAACAAGACACCGTGGACGCTCGGGACAATGTCAACACTCGCATTGTGAAGGACAAAAGAACAAGCCGTGGACACCCGACGAAACTAAGTGAACCGTCCAGTGTTATTGTAGGCAGACAAAGACTTGTCCATTGTGTACAAACAACCAGAGTTTATTGACAGTTAGCGAGAGACCAAGAAACACAAGATATCCTTTTTGTTCGTATTTAGGAGTTACTTAAATTCATCATCATCATCACATCGTGTAGACTTAAGTTTAGTGAGTGTATTTTTTGCCTAACTATTATCTTCTTTTCCAGGCATAGTTAGGTTAGTTCTTATTACATTTGTATTGTTGTAACTGAATGTTGTTATATTTCAGTATTTTAATAAACGTTGTAGTTGTGGTTACATTACCCACACACGTTATTACATATATAGAGAAGGAACGAAAGTGTGCGAAAGAGACATACTGTTCTTCTTCTCTTTCTCTTCTGTTCACTCAGTGTAATAGGGGAGTGGGGGCTCGTTAGTATTATAATATAGAGAGGGAGATAGAGTGGTAGGAGGTATATGTCACGAGATCCAGAATCACTGGGGCTATATGCTGGGAACTCATCCCAAAGTCTTATATTCACCTTCTCCACTCCTGCTGCTCATCTTCAACCGGGTGCCAGGCGAATCTGAGCCATTGACAAAGCCGGCACCTCACAGATAACTCTCTTTGGTTACCCTCACAGGGGTAACGTTGTGACATAATTGTGGGCTGCAGTCCGGAATATACCTTGGGACTTGCCCTAGACTAAAACATTAAATAATTCTTTTTTGCAAATTTTGTATAAACCTATTCACTGTCTTCTATACTGTTCCTTATTCTACTTAGGTAGAGGGAAAGAATACAGAATAGAATATTAGATTAGATATTCATATTATATTAAATAAGACTTTGACATATGTTAGAAGATTACACCGTATTAATTTATATGCACTTTATTACTGCATCTAGTTACCTCTATTGATTTGTTGTCATCATTATAAATTTACCTGGATTTTTGGTACATGTATAGTACCACGTGGGTCTTTTAACAAAAGGCATTGGTGAAGTCGAACGCATCGAAACGAGCGAACCGATGTTGTATAGTTCTTTTGTTCACAAGTGAACAATAGCGCTAAGCCACCGAGACGATACATTTTGGCAGTGTTTTCTTGGTAGGCAGACTATTTAGGGTCAGACTTTTTATGGCCAGGATTTTTTAAATATTGTCATTTATCTGCACGGGTGTAAAGGTTATAGGGAAGTATTCAGGAAATTTGGTTGTTGTTTCTCCCTTGGGGCAAAGTCACGATTTTATTTTTTCGCTCTAAATTTCTCTCACATAAATTTGAGTAGCAATAGGCAGATTGAAATCTGGCTTGATCATGGCAGATTGGACGCAAATTCGCGCTGCGCTTATCCAGGAAGCAACTAGTTTAAAACTAGAAAAAGGAGAACTTATTGAATATGTGGAAAAAGCTTTAAAGTGGCACATGGCAGCTGAAGAGAGAAAAGATAAAATTGCAGAGCAAGAGAGAAAAGATAAAATTGCAGAGCAAGAGAGAAAAGATAAACTGGCAGCAGAAGTAGAGCAAAGAAGATTGACATTAGCAGCGGAGAAGGAGGAGAGAGAAGCCAAGAAATTAGAAGCTGAGAGAGAGAGAGAGGCCGAGTATAGGAGATTCAAGGCAGAGTTAGTGAGAAATACGGAAGAGAGAGAGCACGCGCTTCGGATGAAGAGGTTGTGTGAAACATATGAAAAACCCAAAAGACTTGAACCGGAAATATGTATTTCGGCCCATGAAGTGACAGATGAGCTAACATATCGCCTAGAAGACACACCATCTTCGCATTGCATTACTTCATATGCAAAGAAATCCGCAGGAAAAAACTGATTATGAGAAGGGCCCAGTTGGCCGGTATCAGGGGAAGAAAGACACCTTCCTTTGCAATCCACATAGAAAGGAAACTCAACAAAAATCCTTTTCTCAGAACCAGAGGCAAGGGGATAAATGGTGCCGGTATTGTCGCAGGAAAAATCACTACACCGGCGAGTGCCGAAACCGCCCTCCTCTCCATCGCATGGCGTATATAGAAACCCGAACAATGAAGGACAAAGAGTCCCGGAGAAAAGAGGGGGAAAAATCACACCCGGCGGTAGTTAATTCAATGGATTCCAGACACCGCTGCAGAGATAACGGAAAGTTATTAAAAGGCACAGAAGAACCCACTCTAATTGCGAGCGGTACCTTCGATGGATCTTGCAAGGGGACTTCGAATAAAACAATTTCACCTGGCATCACAGGGAAGAAGAAAACAGGCACTTGTCTCCTGACATCAGGAGAACATTTCTTACCTTACTCCACCGGCCCTTCTACGTGGAAAGAAGCGACCGGACAGGAACGGGCATTCGCTATTATCCACGGAAATAGACAGTTGCCCACATCGCCTAAGTCTGCCTTTACCCAGGACGAGGAAAAGTCAGATCCTACCACTTTTAAAACTTACGGAGAGAAATGTGTGCCTTTAGAAGGTATAACAACACATACGATTATCGGGACAGGGTGGACGACGGACACGGAGGCACCCCCCGACTCTCTTCAAAAGGAGGTAGAAGAGGATCATGAGGAGAAAAGTGTGGTAGAGCCGGCGGGGATACAGCAGCTCAACACCCACGGGACTCCGATTCTATATGTAGGCGAGACAAAAACTAAGCGGATAGACAGAAGGAAAGACACCAGGCGACACAAAAGGAAACAGCTTGGTGTACGCGCTTTATGCAAGGCACAGCGCCGACGCGCGAAAGTTACAACACACTGTACCAGATATAAATGGACAGATGGGTTGCACCGTATCTTGAATTATGACCATTCCACGGGCAAGATACACAAGATACGTAATAAGGACAAACAAGGCCCAACTTTGATCCGTCGTCGGATTCAAAGATTGGTTAGCAGAAGAAAGAAGTGGGGAAACATTTTTTATTTCGACAGAGCGAAGAAAGACACACTGAGAGTTAGTGTCAGTAAGAATGGACCACTCAAAAGAAAGAAGAGGTTTAAACCTGGCAACGAATATTACAAGGACCCTAATGCAAAGGGGCGGAAAAGGAAAAGTGATATTGTAGGGACGGCGACTAGCGCCCGGATTCCCTCGGAACGCAACGTTGTCAATAGAGAAAGAGCGGAAGAGGTATTCGATTCCAGGCTGGAATTCGATTCGAAAATCAGTTCAAGACTGGTTAGACCAGAACAATTGACTGATGGAACTGTGGAAATTCAGGTCACAGGTAACGGCGATCCTCCAATGATGGCGGCTATCGCCCGGACTCCCATTGAAGGCAGATATGTCAAGGGAGAACTACGAACGGCAGTTTTAAATGATCATACATATGAAGTCATTTTAGGCTACAAATATGTGAGTTTAGGAGACACTCGTCAATCAAGAGTCACAGCTGAAGTGCAGACAAGTGACCAAGCGAAGGAGAAGAGACAAGGAGACGAGGTTGACTTCCATCCGCAAGAGCTGAGACAAGCTCACAACAACGACAAAGCGGTAGAACCTTGTTTTAAGAAGAGACTGAAGGGAGACAATCCATCGCAACCAGGAGACTGCTTTAAACAGCAAGGACAACTCCTTAGGAAAGTAGGAAAGCGCGGATATGAGTATAAGCAACTGGTAGTACCAGCACGATATAGATTTTATATCTTAGGTATGGGACATGCTAGTGAATCTAGTGGTCAGGTCGACAATACATCACTACGCAAAGAATCACCCACCATTATTATTGGCAGGGAATCGCAAGGGACATGGATCAATTTATCAGATCAGGTCCTGAATGCCAGAGAGGGGCATCAAATCATGGGAAAAGTGAGGAAGCCACTGTTAAGGGAAACAGACTACGTATGAAGAAGAGGAGGCGTCAACATGACGGAGAATATAATACGACTGGTCCTAAGTGTGAGCTAGAGATAGCATATGTTTTACTGTTTATGCATAGCAAACAGAACAAGTTACAGATTGGATGGCACGGGCCATACACAGTGGTCGAGAAGGCATCTCGAACCAATTATAAGATTCCAATGGAGAATCAGCTGGAAATATATAACATTGTTCTGCTAAAGAGATACTTAGCCAGACACATAACTGAAGCGGCCAACTTCAGGACACGAGCAGCCACAAAGCATTTGAATAAAGGAAATCCGAACTCAGCACTGCAGCCCAATGCGGCTAGACAGTCATCTGCAGGTGTGCAGAAAATCACAACCCACTCTACGAACGTAGTCGAGCAGGGGCGACAACTCTTGACTATGGTCACGATATTGAAACAGGAAAGGGAGCAGCTCTTTATAGCTGATGCAGGAGAAGCAACTGAGGAAGATTGCGAGAAGAATGATTTGAACGAGGAGAACGAAGGGTTGCACCAGGAAGAGAAGGAGACCAAAGATAGTGAGAAGATATTAATAGGGGGCAATAAGGAAAGCGAAATACCCCCTAATTCGCAATAGTTCTCCCATGCTCGAACTTGTTGGGGGAAAGCTATGTCGCGAGAGACGAATGAGTTTGTATTTCGTTTCTATACCCATTGTGTGCATACCAGACAGTCGTGGGAAACCCACTAATTTTACAAGAAATGTTGTTTACAGAACACTGAGACAACACGCAACATCATTCACCTGAAATGTTTTCACAACACGCGGACATTGCACCAACAGACTATCGGAATAATTGATACTAAGTTGCGGATATGTTTACACAGGGCCAGTGTTAACCAAGTATTGTTGTGACTAAGGGAGACTTAAAGTCTGCACAAGGACAACATGAAAGCAGTATGAATACGAAATTATAACGAGAAGAACAACACTGTACGTGCCCCAAAGGACGCACACAGACAGTTTGTCTGGGAGAGGAACAACAAGGAAACGATAATAGAAAAATATTACAGGAAATGTACCCAGGAATGAGGACTGAATGTCTGACGAAAGGAAAACAAACGAATTTTCACATGACCCAAGAAGCGACCGGAAAAATAGCCCTAGGCGATTCAGACAGTATATACTGAACGAAATCTATCGTTCGGGCAATGGTATGAAAAATCATTCCGCCCGCATATACTGGTTCCATATTTCACGAGGAAGATTCAGGCCAAGTGTCAGTGAAATTCATGATATGGACATCAAGGTTAGTGTAATATAGATTTGTACCTTATATCATTATATCTTAACCTCAGTCAGATTATATATACATATTTCCCATATATATAAATAAATATAACACTGTAAATACCAGTCACGTTTATTATAATATTATATCGCATACTCATAAGTACAGATTGCAATAAACACCATGCAAAGAATTATTATACTTATAAGATCGCACAGTTTCATTAATTATAATGAAGTAAATACAAGACACGTTTATTTTGTCTCTTACATTACCTGTTAACCGTACAGTAAACACCGCACAGTCATTCATTATAAGGATAAGATTTCACAGACACAAACACACCGCATGCGGAGCATAGGTTACGGGGTATTTATACGGGATTATCTTTTTATCCATCGCAGTGGTAGAGACCGGGGACCTTTGAGATACCTCAGCCTTTGTCTACTACGTTGCGGGCGTTAAATTACGGGACAAGCTTTAGAGTAGGGCCGACCGAGATACTGCGACGACACGCATCTCACATGTAATTAACGGCAACAACCTACCAATACTCCACGGGGGTCAGAAAGGAATTTACCAGGCGGTGAAGGGTCTTTCTATCATCGACTACCCACCCAAAAAGAAAGCAGAAAATACCCAGAAGGATTGCTGCATTTCTAATAGCTGTCCACGTGAAATTTAATGATCTGAAGTGGCAGTCGCCAACGGATGATTTTTACAACAAGTGCCTTTGAGAAATTTAATGATCTGAAGTGGCAGTCGCCAACGGATGATTTTTTACAACAAGTGCCTTTGAGAAATCTTGAGCGGACGTGACAAGAGCCGACGGAACGATTTTGTAAACCATATGCCTACCAAATTTATCGAGATCCTAAATTACATGCAGTAATGGACAGATTCTCCCTGTACAATTGATGCACCAACAAATACGAATATACAACATATTTCCATCATCACCACCACATGAGCAGACTATCAGCACAACGCAAGGACATCTGCATATCAGACGAAGTCTCACCCGCCTAACATTGCGTTCAACACCACACATGAACAAGACACCGTGGACGCTCGGGACAATGTCAACACTCGCATTGGGAAGGACAAAAGAACAAGCCGTGGACACCCGACGAAACCAAGTGAACCGTCCAGTGTTATTGTAGGCAGACAAAGACTTGTCCATTGTGTACAAACAACCAGAGTTTATTGACAGTTAGCGAGAGACCAAGAAACACAAGATATCCTTTTTGTTCGTATTTAGGAGTTACTTAAATTCATCATCATCATCACATCGTGTAGACTTAAGTTTAGTGAGTGTATTTTTTGCCTAACTATTATCTTCTTTTCCAGGCATAGTTAGGTTAGTTCTTATTACATTTGTATTGTTGTAACTGAATGTTGTTATATTTCAGTATTTTAATAAACGTTGTAGTTGTGGTTACATTACCCACACACGTTATTACATATATAGAGAAGGAACGAAAGTGTGCGAAAGAGACATACTGTTCTTCTTCTCTTTCTCTTCTGTTCACTCAGTGTAATAGGGGAGTGGGGGCTCGTTAGTATTATAATATAGAGAGGGAGATAGAGTGGTAGGAGGTATATGTCACGAGATCCAGAATCACTGGGGCTATATGCTGGGAACTCATCCCAAAGTCTTATATTCACCTTCTCCACTCCTGCTGCTCATCTTCAACCGGGTGCCAGGCGAATCTGAGCCATTGACAAAGCCGGCACCTCACAGATAACTCTCTTTGGTTACCCTCACAGGGGTAACGTTGTGACAGGTGTGTGTGGTTTTCTTGGTGAAGCACTCACTTACTCAGCCTGTGCCTTCTGTCTATCTCTTTTGTGCATCGCTATCACACGTCAGTGTGCACTACTCTCCCTCATCTCCCTGCAGCTGTCAAGCTTTACCTACTGTTAATTAAATTTTCATGCGACAAGGTTCATCATCTCTTATCCCTGCGTGAAATTACACACACACACGCCCGCACACACACATATAAGTGGTTGACCTTCAGAGGGCTCAATGTTATTAAAGTAGATCCCCAAAACTCCTGCGTTGCCGACCGCTGCTATAACGTGACTGTCACGTGAGTTCTCGCGGGTGTTGGAAGAGACAAGGAAAGAGAAGGACTAGTGAACCCTCAGGCACGTGGTACACAGCGACAAACATTCAGTTGTGCGTAGTGCTGGCCACTTCATCGTGTAAACAAATTACCACATAAACCACTGCGGCAAGACAGTGTCAATGCTTGGTGCAGCCTTTTCTGTAATGGGACCAGCTGTAGTGGTGGCTCCATGCTGCGTAAGGAGTGTAAAGAAAAATGACGGTGATAATGATTGGATTAGAATATTTAAAGAAAATATTCCTTACATCTTGAATTACTGACAATAAGTCAGGTTTTGGGGGGAGTATGGATAGAAACAGTTTGTAGTGCCTTTGGTAATGCCACCACCTCGGCAATATTATAATTGTATGCCCATTTTCCATTTTGGAATTATATATTCAGTTCTAAATTTACATATATTCTTAGTTCTAATTTTTCATATTCTCCCTCAGATCCGTACGTGTGTACTGTGAAGCTGTTCTTTATTTTAAAATGTAAAAATATATATCCACTTATTTGTTAAATGGAAATGATATTTAAACATTTCTTTGCTCTGCAGATTCATGATAACTGGTCTGAACTCGGCCGATCTTAAATCTATGGAAGACATGAGACCAACATGAAATACAGTACTTTAACATGAACAACACCGATGATAAAAGACCGCAGAAACGATGGAGTTAAGAAATAATACAGTGGTAAACATCAGATAATGTAGCGGTAGAGTACACGTCAGAAAGGTGGATATATTCTTCTTCGTCTTTGGTCCATGGACGCTGACTGACAAAGCAATCAGTGACCATCACGCCTGGTGACGTCTTGTAGGGCAGCAATAAACTGTCTTCACTTTGCTCGGTCGACAGCCATCCTTCGTGGTGGTGTCCCGGCTCTGGTTCATGCTTTGGATCTCTGCTTCCACAGTTCTCCGTCAGGTAGCTTTTGGCCGACCTTGCTTTCGCTTTCCTTCTTGATTTCATAGCATGGCAGTTCAGGTGACGGTGTCAGGGGTTCTTCTGTTGATGCGACCAACTCAACTCCAGAGTCCACCCGCTAAGATGGTGCGCATGTCTTCTTGGTGGAATGTGGATATATTACAAAGCTAATAAAACATGGAAAGCGTAGATAACCTTCGCTTTTCCTTGCAGTCTCAAGAAGACAAGGTAGCTATAAACTCTTCTACCAATATACTGTATCTCTTCTTTCTTTCTTCTCTGTTTATATTTTTACCCTTTTTTTTTTTTGTTGTTGCATTCTTCATCATCGCACCATGTTGATTGAACTGACCGCGCCATTTGAATCCAGATTGGAAGAGCAACATTTGTTAAAAGCGGCCAAGTATAGTGATCTGGCCGCGGATCTGAGACACGATGGGTTCACTGCAAGGGTCATGGCTGTTGAGGTGGGTGCAAGAGGGCTCGTGGGTGCGTCAGTTTATGATTTATTGAAACTGTTGGGGGCTGAGGGGACAGTCGAGAACAAAGGCACTGAAGAGGCTTGGTGAAACTGCGGAAAAGGCATCATGCTGGCTGTGGAACAACCGCAATGGGTTATGGAACTCGGGACAGTAAACTCTATCCCCACCTGCGTTAAAGGAAACATCCGGAAAGTGGAAAATGTTTCTGTCGGACATGCGCCCTAATATAACCGACTAGGTTGAACGGGACGCGCCTCGCCAAAACGAGGCAAAAACGTTATTAATAATAATATAGTTTTTCGTTGTATTGGTGAAAGGACAGCGGCTTACAGGCAACACGTGGCGTATATTATATGAGGTGTCGGGCGGAAGTAGATTTCAGTTGCTAGTGCGCAGTGGCTTCAAGTCTCGTTGGCTTTGCGCAGGTGGGTCAGTGTCTGTCCCTAGTCGTGATGTGCTGTGGCACAATAATTTGTTTTCAACATAAGGGTTACTTTCACAATTGCCTGCAGCGGACAGAATTGTGGATTTTAAAGCTGCAACGAAGGTGGAGTGGGTTCATTTTCTACATAAGACAACAGGAGGCGGAGACATTTGGGAGTCATGACCCAGGTGCTCCCGCCCCCCCCTCCCCCCCCCCCCCCCCCCCCCCCCCCCCCCCAATTAGAATGTAAAGGAGAATAAAGGGACGAAACACTTGTTCGACGGGGGGACTTATTCTGATGATCGCTCTGTATAGAGTTTCCTATTTTATATATATATAGAGTACTTTGCCTCAAGATGGCAACCTCATCCTGTAAAACAGATTGATACAGAAACAAGCGCTGCTAAAGTACATGCATACATTATAGCAGGCTTCCTGTATGGGGGAGCCAGTTACAGGGCGGCCCCATGCTCTGTAGGAAGCAAATAATGACATGAGGTATTTGAAAATACTCTGGCCAGTTTTGGAATTTATGTCTAAGTGTTTCTTCTTTGTCTGTTTTTTCTTCTACATTTGTTCCATTTTTGACTTTTGTGTTTACAGTTGTCAATGTCAGTAACAAATAGACGAACGTAAAGGTAGTCTACGTCAGATACAGTCATAGAGGAGTGAAGTGGTGAAGACTGCTTATGTGTTACTTCTCAGCCTTATGAGGTGAGGTGACTGTTACGGTTACACTCTCAATTGACGCGGAGCTCTGCTGGGCTTACTTCTTATAATATAACTTTCTGGATTAATATATACATTTGAACACTGCTTCAACACAGGTGCCAATAGGATATGTCCCTTCAATCCCCGCCCAGACAGCCGTACATTTACAGCTGGGTACACTGTAGCGTGACGCGACCTGGTTTCGAACCCGGTCACTTTGCCTCAAGAATTCAACTGTCTTCCACTTTGGCGCCTTCGGTTTGGTTTGGGTTTAAGGACCATCTTAATTGTACACAGATAACTCTATCAGTGCTCCTTCTTCCTCCCTTACATCACATAAAGAGAATCTCAGCACAGTGCAGACATTTCGTAGCACCGGCGAAGATCCCAATGTGTGTATACAGGAATCACACATTTTATAAATATTGTTATAATATCAGTCACAATAAGGTCAAGGTAATCCCATAGCAGATACTGCCTTAGGGGAGTGAAGTGTTAGAGACTTCACAATACTAGCATCAAGAGGTGGGGGTGACCAGTTCTCTTCTTCGCTGCCTTTTCTTTCCCTAACTCAAGAGCAATGTCAGGTGCACATTTACAGCTGGGTAGACTAGAGAGTGATGACACCATCCGCGAGAGCCAGCGCTCTAACCACTCTGTCAATTGGACGCAGTCACAATACTTAAGTAAAAATTGCAGTCCATACCGCTTACCTCTCGTGGCAAAGTTACTGGGTACCGGGTTAGGAACCTGGTATCATGTTCCAGTATACCCAACTGTAAACGGGTATCTAACTCTGCTCTCGAGTTATGGAAGACAAAGGCAGCGAAGAAGGGAACCTGTCAACCAACCTCATAAAGCTGGATTTAGTATAGTGAAATCTCTAACACTTCGCTCCTCTACGGCTACTCATGCATTGGGACATCATGTGCCTTTACCTTTATCTCCTTAAATGGCACAACGGTAAAATCGGGTTGAAATGAACAACTGTGGGACGTGTGTTCGATATGGCTTAAAAATTTTTTTTAAAACTCAGACGGATTTCGGATTAGGAACATGGCCAGATTTTGGTATAAGCTAAACAAGCTACAGCTTACTGTCTCACAGTGTCAAGTAGCCTCTCTAACATTGGTGCAGGGGAAAGGGGAACTTGGTGGCACAAACAGTTACATAAATATTTATAGCAGGAGTAAGTCTATAATGTTAATTTTCACTTATAATGACAATACCGCCGTATATCAAACATGGTATGCATATGATTTTTTTAAAAACATAAGTTGATTTATTTCAAAGAAATTGCATAACTACTCCCTTTTATAGTACTAATTGCCAAATAGGGCTTCCTCAACGTCTAATACCTTAGTACCTCACCATGGCTAAATCCAGCCCTGATTAGGAATCTTTAAACCTGTGCTTCATTGTACCAAAATTGGAAAGACAGTTCAGTAACAAATATGAGAATCTCGAATTTGCTGGACAAATAACATCTCCAAAAGAAGAATTATGATAAACGTTTTAAAAAAGCACTTACCATCAGTTCTATTAGGCAATATGTGTTAGAACGTGCTATCCCAGGTAGCTCTGCCAGGTAAGATACCGACCCACAAGGCAGAGTAGGCTACGTAATCTATTCTTAACACATCAAAACAGCTAGCACTTAATCAGAAGTTATTTTCACAAGAATGAACTAGTAACACTGGTCTATAATCGAACAGTGTTATGCTTCACTTGATGTGAACAAGAATGTGGCTATGAAGTCATGTCATTCTTATAAGTTACAATGTTATCATTATTTAGAAATTATACTTATTAAGTCCAACATATTCTAAACACAGGCTTCGGAATCGCCTTTACCTTGTTACGTTAGAGTTTCAGTGTCTCACAAATTACATAACAGCGAGCTGAGTAAAAGCACTATAACAAAATCAGTCTTGAAGAATTGATTCTACGTATCAAGTATGATTTCGATATTCCATCAACTGAGTATTGAATAATTTAGAAGCAGTTGGAGTCTCTCACAAAACAACAAAAAACTGATTGCTTATTATGTACTGGAACAAGCGTTTTTCACACTTAAATGAGAGATCCATAACTAAATAAACACTTGTGCTGCTCCACTTGAAACAGTTTTTATAGATATTTTTAAAAAAAACAATCTATCTAGTCCTCGCAATTCTTTGTGAAATCTGGCCGCCTCAGTAGCGCGACGTGAATAAAAGCAACGACAAGGGGCGTGCGCAAACGAGCGACGAGAGCTCTGCGCAGGGACAGTAATCCGACCAATAGGAATGTGGGTTGTTCTCATTACAGATGGGGAAGAACGGTAGGGCGCTGTAGCACGTTACTATTCTATGCCCCTGAAAACAGTGTCTGGGTGAGGAGCGTTTCCCGCTATAGCCTGCCTTTGTAACAACGCCAACCAGTTGTCAGAAGATGAGTTCTCATTTTAAAAATATAAATTATAGCTCATTAAATTCTGCGTGAAAGGAAACAGTTGTAGTTGTCAAAAATAAACCCACTATTCTGACAAAGATAATTATTTTCCGATTAGTTTAAAAATATAATGTGTATTTTCATCTATACCAGCCTACCAGGGTAACAAATGCATCATCCACAACAATTGACCACATCTACGTCACCTGTGCAGAAAACATTATAGAATGCTCTGTTCCTACTGTCGCGATGAGTGACCACTATCCTATATGTTGCACGTGGTCAAAGAATAAATATAAAGCTCCAAGAAATAAACATATCAGTATTAAATTTAGAAGTTTTAAAAATTTCAACCGTGAACTATTTTTACATGATTTGCGAACCGCACCTCTTGCCAGTGTTTACCAGCTTTCTGATCCCGATGACGCCATTGCCCATTGGATACGTATCTTTCTTTGTGTGTTTGATAACCACGCACCAACTAAAGAAGTTCGTGTGAAACGACAGGTCAAATCTCCTTGGATCACACAAGCAGTGCTAGACGCCATGAGGCAGAGAGATCAAGCTCACAAAAACAAGGACTTTAACATATACAGAGCACAGAGGAACAACGTGCAATATTTAATTCGTAGAGAAAAAAAAATTACTTCAAAAATTTGGTTCAGAACAAAACAAACAGTAAAGATATATGGAAAGCAATCAATACCTTAGCGAACAAGCGAAATCTGTCAGTCTCGTCAACTCCTAATACTTCATTTACTTCCACAGACTTCAGCAATTACCTTCAGGCAGAAATAAACAGTCTTAAATCTACAATACCAAATTCACCTTGTGACTTAGGCAGGCTGTCAGTATTTTGTGAGAACAAATGTACCAACACAATCCCATCCAACATTCCGTTTATGACAGTTAATGAAGTGTATAACTATCTTCTAGGACTTAAAGATAATAACTCATCAGGACTTGACGGAGTCAGTAATCGAATACTGCGTTATGCGGCTCCAGCTATTAGTGATTCGCTTACATACATATACAATCAATGTATCGCACGGAGTTACTTTCCGTGGCACTTTAAGGTAGTAGGCTACCTTGATAGGGTAAAAAACTCAAATTGTCCTTTCAGAATCAAACAACCATGGGTATAGTGTTAGTATGGACTTAAAATTTTATTCACATAATGACCTCATTAATTATGCAAATTAGCTATCCAATATGGCCGCCGTAGTGAACAAATTATACACCTTTTTCAAAACATCATAACTATGTTATTTGTACAAGGATCTGACTGAAACTTGGCAAATTGAATCATTATATATAGCGTGAGGTCATGACCTAAAATGACAGAGATTGACAGAAAGGTTAATTTTTAATGAATTTTCAAAATTTATATTTCTGGAATGTTTGATATTTGTGCCTCATTATATATGCATGATGGTCATAAAACTAAAACTTTGAATTCAATTGTATCCATTTTAGGTCAAAATCTGTAAGATTATATGACAACCAACTGTGTTAATTTTCATGTCAATTGAATGTACAGATCCAGAGATATCTTGTTTCAAAGATCACCAATTATGTTAAAAAGACAATTCCGAGAAATCGAAGAAAAACAGAAAAAGAACTCACAAAATGAAGTTTAATGAGCTCCTGTTGAATAAAGGTCTCCTTCAACTGCAGCTGCAGTGTCCATGAATCCCCTTTTCGGTGCTCTTAGGGTCTTTCCATTGCAATGTCCTTACTTGCTGAATAGATCCTGTGCAGCGTTCTCCTGTATGCTTTCTTTGCCATGGGTTGACTTGTGTTCATGTATATCGAAAAATTCTGCAATGCACTGTGGCCTTTCCCAATAGAACGCACAAATGCCACCATTCGCACATTTACTTCTTTGTGTTTGTGAGTAGCTGGAGATGAAACATCAGAAGTATTGAAATTGGCATTCCATTCGACACAGTTTGTGCACTTGATACTGATTTCATGACAAAAGCCATCCCGAGTCTCTTCGACGATCTCACAGGTCAGTGAGTACTGATAACATTTGTCACATCTAAAGTTAGCGCATAAAAACCCAAACAGCAGTTTTACATCCATAAGGATAAACACATTTCCTCTGTTGTCATTTTTAGCTTGTCCTTCACTTTCTTGGACCTTTATTTTCTTTGCTGAGGAGCACAGAGGCTTTATAGCGTCACTATCGACAATAGGTGTCTCATTTTCAGGCAACGGTTTGTTGATGTACCGATTTCCAAGGAACTTACTTTGTCTTATTTCCCATTGTGAACAAAAGAAGCTCTGCTAACTACTATTATACAGAATCAGTATAAAACTAGCAATAAATAGAGTTGATGTGGGGGAAAATGCACAATGCATGTAACAAATGCTGAAATTTACGATCAAAGCTTTCTAGATACACAATTTTGAAAAATTCATAAGAAATCATTGAGTGATTCTCCTTGGAAAAGTTATAAATATCTTTTTCCTGTTGCCTCAGTATAATTATAATTTCGCAGTTTTACAATTACGCACCTTCATGTTGGGTCATTATTCACATGGTAACCAACTATAAACATTGGTTGCTATGCAAATCACTCAAGGGGGTGTGTGTAGAAAAACACTGATTCCTATCATACCAGAGTATCTCTAAGCTTCTATGAATTATTTTTAGTACAAGAACATGTTGACGATGATTTAAAGCATGAAAATGAAAATTGTTGGATTTTTATTTTTTTTTAAATCTTTTGTGGGTAGCCTACTACCTTAAAGTCGCTAAGGTATATCCTCTCTTAAAACCTGGCTCTTCCGACAATAATAACCTTGGTAACTATAGGCCAATCTCCTTAATATCATCGCTATCCAAACCACTAGAAAAACACATACATAAAATAACACTACAACACCTAGTTAACAATGGCTTGCTAATTGATAGTCAGTCAGGGTTTAGACCTAAACATTCATGTCACACAGCTCTAACTAAGATGATTGACAACTGGCACTTAAATATTAATAACGATAACATATGTGGGGCAGTTTTTGTAGACTTTAAAAAAGCATTTGATATGATAGATCACGCTATTTTAATTAGAAAACTAGAAACATCAAAAGTAAACCTTCAACTAGTGACGATAATTAAATCATTCCTGTCAGACAGAAAACATGTAGTTTCTTACAATAACTCTTGCTCAAACCAAACCGTAATAAATACCGGCGTTCCTCAGGGCTCTATTCTTGTGCCTCTACTTTTTGCCATATACATTAATGACCTTCCACTACACGTCGAGCACGCATCCTGTGACCTATTTGCTGATGACTGTACTATCTACACAAGTGATACAAGTTGCAACACACTCGAACTATCGTTACAAAAAGATACAGACAATCTGATTAAGTGGAGCATCGGAAATCGCATGCTAATTAATATAATTAAAACAAAGTGCATGTTAATATCAACTAGACAAAAATTACAAAATTCTGAGAAAACAACACTTCAGATCTATATTGGTACCTCACCAATTGGAAACGTTAATGAACATAAAACTCTAGGAATAGTCGTTGACCAGCATCTAAATTGGAACTCACATGTTCATGCACTGACCAAGCAAACGGCACAAAAAGTTTACCAGTTAGCTTCTTCTTCTTCTTCTTGCGATCGCATCTTTGATGATTACACCGTCAGACGAGTTCTCATGATGAATTCGACTGTTGTTTGAAGTTCCTCTTTAACTCCATATAGCTTTGAGTTTAGTGTTGAGTCATTCGGCCAGTATATCTTTCTTAACTGGTCATACAGAGGACAGTCCTGTAGAACATACTCAGCAGTTTGTTCGTTTAATCCACATGTGCACAGTGGTGAAGCAGACAATCGTAGCTTGTGCATGTGTTTATTCAGTTTGTTATGCCCTGTCCTGAGTCGAAAAATAGTTATCTGTCCCTGCCGGTCGAGAGTGTGATAGTCGTCTTTGGGTTGATTCTGTTCTCTTCTGATAGTCTGGATAGCTCTCTTTTTCTCAAAGTATGTGACTTCATTATCTTCTTGTTCACATTCTCCTCCCTTTTTTGCAAGTTTATCTGCCTTTTCATTTCCGGTACACCACAATGAGATGGTACCCACTGAAGTATGGTTCTCTTTTTGGCAGCTACCTTGTTTAGTTCATTTCTCAGATGCGGGAGTTTACCACCCTTGAGAGCTTGCAGGACAGACAGTGCATCTGTGAGGATGACTACCTGGTGGCAGTCAGAGTTGGTGTTATAAATCATATTTGCAGCTTGCTCTAGAGCTTGAACCTCGGCTGTATAGTTGGAACAGAATTTACCAGTGGGAATGTGCCTAGTCTCATAGTGGTTGTCAGGATATGAGATAAAGATACCGGCACCTCCATTCCTAACAGCATTTGTTGCTGATCCATCTGTATAGGCATGTATCCATGATTGATCGGGATAGCTTCTTGGATCATACTCAATGTAGCAGTTCGTTTTTGCAGATCATTATACTCACATCCACTTGTGAGACCACTGACTGATGTATTAATTTGGAGGGCACTGCTGGCCTGCTCCCATGGTACAGGGCATAGGGTGGGCTTCAGTGGTGTTGTCTTCATGGATAGGTCTTCTTGATGCTGTCTTATAAGTCTTTTCCCCCGATGCACAAAGCTGCTACGCTTTAGACGTCCCAATGCCAGATCATCTAGTTTTGCCTTCATTGGGTGCATTGGCATACTGTTGTACTTTTCCATCTGGATCATGGTTTTTGTGTCTCTTCTATGGGACAATGTCTGTAATCCAGCAACCTTCTGCATCTCTGTTATTGGTGTAGTTTTCATGGCTCCTGTAATGAGCCTGAGAGCTTGATTTTGCACCCTGTCCAAAGACTGCAGATGTGAGTTAGCAGCTGATGACCATGCTGCTGAGCTAAACTCTAAGTGTGGTCTTATTACTCCATTATAAATCTTCTTTAGATTTCGTTCATTTGCTCCCCAGTTGGTACCTGCTAATTTTCTGAGTATGCCTAGTCGTCTTCGGGCCTTTCCTTCTGCGTTTTCAATATGCTTATTCCATGTAAGCCTTTGGTCAAATGTCACCCCAAGATAGGTGGGGCAGCTTTCTTCCTTGATCACGGTTGTCCCTAGGTGTATGTTAGCTGATTTGTCCTTGGGGGCGAGGGAGAACAGTGTTGTGGAGGTTTTGTCTGTGTTTATTGTGATAAGCCATTTCTCTGCCCATGACACTAGCATGTCTGCTGCCCGCTGCATTCTATAATTTGCTGTGGTGACATTTTTCATCAGCGCACCAGAGTACTAGGTCATCTGCATATAAGGCAGCTTTAACTCCTGCAGGGAGATCTTTCACCAGGTCATTGATGTAAACAAGGAAGAGTGTTGGGGAAATTACTCCTCCTTGAGGTACCCCCTGATGGAGCAACACTTTTCTGCTCTGCAGACCGTCAAGAGTGACTCTAGTTCTCCTGTTATGCAAGTATGACTGGATCCATTTCATCATGTTGCCTTGGATTCCACTTCTCCTAAGTTTTGCAATGAGGCTATCTTTCCACACCTTGTCAAAGGCCTGCTTGAAGTCGACCCAGATCGTTAGGACCTTTTTCTTCTCCTGGAAGGCATCTTCTATTGCTTGAGACAAGTAAGTAACTTGGTCTTCTATACTGTAGCATTCTCTAAATCCAGCTTGTTCCGGCACCAGGATCTGCTCAGACTCTAAATACCATTTCACCAGTTAGCTAAAATCAAACATTTCCTAGATGAAGATGCACGAAAATTGTTCTATATATCTCACATACAAACAAACCTTGACTATTGCTCCACAATCTGGGATGGTTGTTCTATGTCCAACACAAAAAGACTCCATTCACTACAAAAGCGTGCAGTGCGTCTAGTTTCTGACAACTGCCAAACACAGTGTGTAGATCTATATAAAGATCTCAAAATACTGCCTCTAAGAAAGCGCTTTCTGTTCAACAAAGCTAAATTTGTTCACAAAATCCTGTCACAGAATGCTCCAACATATCTGTGGCCAATGTTCAAATACAATGAAAGACGCAGTCAACGCCTTAACAAAATACAAGTGCCCAAGCCTAGGCTTGACTTATTCAAGAAAAGCTTAGCTTACTCTGCTGCTCATCTGTGGTGAAGTGGGATGTTATAAATATTTATAAGGGACTTAGTGTACTGACTGAGATCAGCTGTGAAGGTATATATATATCTAATAAGAGTAGTATATTATATATATAACCTTACTTGCTACCACATATCTATATATCTCAGTCAGAATTATTCTGGAATAGTGTGATGCTACGTTATGTGTCTAGGGTATGAGTATGGTGAAGTGTAAGTCACAACAACAGACAGATAAACAATTTAATTTAATCCACTACTCTTGACAACACGGTGACACTCACATACATATAACACTCTACAAAGATATCTTAAAAGAGTCACTAATAAACTTTCAAATAACAATATGTATTCATTACTGGCATGAATGAATATGTGTCCTGATTCAACTACAAGGGAACCAGAATCACAATCAATTTAAATTACAAGTTATGTACAGAATGTATTTAATATGAATATTGTAGTGACATATATTATTACAAATGTTCTATGTGTGTCAGTTGTGTAGTAGTAAAATGAGGTAATACTGGTTTTGTTTTGTTCAAGCTCTGTTGGTATTTGTCATCATGACTTCAATAGTTTGTCTTTAGGGACTATTATTGGAGATGTTCACAGTTCCTGATTTTAAGACAAGTAAATTCCCCTCTTAATGTTGATTTTTATAAAGTTATTTCAAGATGAGGGGACATAATGTTGAGCTCAGCTGGCCAACTCTGCTTATCTTTAGTGATGGCGGCAGGAAAGGACTCCTCTGCTCGAATTCTCCTCTGGGCTCAGGAGACACCTCACTGATAGCTAAAAAGACCAAGGAGTATGCTGTCCGACTCTGGATTCAGCAAATCTCTGACCAGGTGCTGCTCACTACCATCAAGACCACTGTCCCTGAAATCAAGAAGGATGTACCTTCTACTTCATAACTAATTTATATTCTCTTTTACACTGATCACAATACAGCACAAACATTGCGTTCAGAGCGTTAGGCCAACAGTCAGCTTCATTTGAAATACTTTATTCCAGTATTACCCTTCTTAATGGTTACTACGCCTCTGCACTTCCAGCATTATTTCTTTCTAGTCCATCATCCAGGTGTCAGTGTACTACTTGGCCATTCCATGCCGTTTTACTTCTCTCTCTCCGACACCCTCTGTTCAGGCTGGAGCATTATAGGCTTTACCTCACGTTTGCCACTGAACTACACATATATATACAGGCATAAATCAACAATTCACATTCAATTTTTCATTAAAAGATACTGAATGGTTCAAGCTTACCACAATTTCATGGAAATAAACACAGATACGTTGATTAGCAATGAATTCTGGCACAAACTGGCACAAATTCCGTTCTGCCTATGTTCCAGGCTTTTATTTTAGCAAAAATGTGAGCTGGCTTCAACGTACTGTCGCTTTATCAAGCTTATTTGAATTAGTGGTCTCGAACTAACGCTCCCAAGTGTGTATATCAGCGAGACTGGCCAATGAGCCACGTTTCGACAAGTGTTTGAAAAAATGTTATCTTTTCCCGTCTCCCCCAACAACCAAGATAGTATTTATAGCCCGACCAATCGTGGTTAGGCTTTCATTTGTTGCGCTCCAATCAATTTGGAGTTTACATGGTAGGCTATTTATGTAACGTAAGGTTTTTTCAAACACGTTATAAAAAAAATTTTATGAGCAGAAATGATTTTATGCTGTCAGGCACCCCCAATATTTTATTTTGGGTATAATTTATTAATTCCTGGACTATTTGCGTAACGTTTTACATATTATTTGTCAGCAAACCCTAAGGAACCCAAAAATACTAATTTAAAGGAGCTACGTGGCTGCGTTCAAAATATGCAATTTCTTCTATCTCCTGTTTAGAAGATGTGCTGTCTGGGTACTGTTATGTGTTCAAACGTAAACCCATATAATGTTGTCTTTTCTAATAAGAGTCTGTTATGATTTATAAACCTAACTCTGGGAAAGGGTAGTGTATTTTATCACTGTCCGTCTGAAAAAAAATTAGTGCATGTAGACTTACACGCGTGATGGTAGTAATTGTGTATCGCGCGAAGCGGGTTTAGTGTTCGGCTTTCTGCCTCTCCCTTCTCTTTTTATCCCTTTAGTCCATCTGTTCGTTCGTTTTGGTAACGCAGTATAATTAATGTTAGGGTTAATTTAGGTCATTACGCAGTACGTCTCAATGCTTTTCCAAGAAATACAGCACACGTTTCATTGAAGAAGGCGGGTAATAATACAGTAAGCTTTACTATCAACGTGAAAGCGTTACAATTTGCAGACGAAGCAGAAAACAAGGGGGATTTCGAGTACATTCTTTGGGACAGCACTGTCATTTTACCATTGCTCTTCTCTTTATTAATTTTATTTGTTAGGCTTCATATTTACCTAATAATTTATATATGTGGATTAGAATATTTCATGACATCATCTTTGGAACTATCTTCCACATTATCTAAAACATAACAACCTCAGTCCCTATTCATACAATCGTAAACTTTTCGAATACTTTATGAGTTCTGATTATCTGCCCCCCTAATGTGATTATTTTTCCGAACAAATGGTATAATATCGA